>VZZY01025363.1:0-51463 GCA_013400335.1 Eurystomus gularis | reverse complement strand
GAGAGAGGCAGGCTGGCCTGGGGTGGGGGGTATGTTGGAGGAGGGACAGGGGCAGGAGAGATGTCAAGAGGCAGCCTGACCCTGGGGTGAGGGGGCAGAAGGTCAGAACGGATGTTTTGGGGGGAGTCTGATGCTGAGAGAGATGGTGGTGAGGGCAGGTTGATTTGAGGGCAGGAGGGCTTAAGGGTTGTGTGGGGGAGAGCCTGATGCTTAGGGGAGGAGGGGCAGGATAGGGGGAGTGTGTTGAATCTGGGCTTAGGAGGGGAGAGGAAGGGCATAGGGCATGGTGGGGTCTGGTGGCATAACAGGTCATGGGCACAGCCTGAACATCATATATCCATCATTTTCCAATACCTATGACACCTTAATAAAAAGATTTGATATTTACCTGGGAGGCTAGCTTTGTGTTTTTGGCAGTAGCAAGAGCACCGGTATATTACTGTTGGTGACACCTTGGTAATCAGTGCCTTAGGAACTAAGGAAGCGAGGCTTAAAAAATATGCTAAGGCCAAAGGAGTCTTAAGGATTCAGAGAGTATCCTACAGGTGAGGTATCTTAGTTTGAGCGCGCAGTTAGACTTGGTTATATTACTCAGCAGCTGGCTTGCTTCCAGCAAATTAGGATGTAGGTAGAGGAGCTGGGATCTGTTTGCATCCATCTGCGTAAATATATCCTGAAAGCTGATCTAAGCTGGAATCGCTGTAGGTGAGCACTTTCTTCAGTGCCCACCTCTGTGTCTCTTCTGTAGTGCTCGGAGGATTGAGTAGGGACCTGGCTCCAAGCTAAGTCTTAAAGAAAGAAAAACAAGTCATTGAGTCTGTACTTTAAACTCTGTGCCAGTGCTGGTACAACAAAATTGTCAAGCTGTGTAATAAAGAGAAGGGAAGGAGTGGGACTGCAGCAGTCCTGACATAAATTTGTTTAAGCACCCATTGAAGTGTTCCTTGAGTGAAAATTGTGATGACATCTAATTACATGATAAAAAAGTTAATAGCTGATAGCAGCATGGACCTAAGGAGTTGTCATGTGTGACAGTGAACATTTTCACTCTGAATTGGCACGAACAGAAGTGGCAGCTGTTTATGTGAGGATACAGTGAGCTGGATCAGGAAACTAATACAGAGAAGAACATTCTCTCCTCCACCCCACCTCCCCAGTAATTTTTTCTTTGTATCTGTTTTCTGATCCAGTTTGCTGTATGGGGGCATCAGTACTTGTACATGCAGAGAATGGGCCTGGAATGAGCCATGATAGGTACAGTGGTGATCTGTCAGGTCTACGCTAAAGATAAAGCAGCTTAAACAGCTCTGCAATTAAATCAAAGTTCTCCAGCAGCCAAGCCTGGTAAAGAGATTCCTGCCTACAGCTATGTTATAGTTCACTCAGCTGTGCAGTCACAGGTTAGGGGGAAGCTCCCCTTTTTATTTCTTTGAGAAGAAAAACTAAAAAATACAAAATACATTTTCCTGATCTGTTTTACATTGTGGCCCCACGAAGGGTTATTTCTTGTCACAGATCCAAGGTGGGGTGGAAACCTCAACCAGTGCCACGCTGTACTGCGAAACATCTGCGGCAGTTTTTACCCTGCCTTCTTTACAGTTTTTAGTTTTCTTGGGTTTTTGTTGACAGTGTTTAAACTTGACCTGTCAGAGTGATTAAAGCTGAGCTGCTCTGAAATCTTGCTGCTACCCAAAGAGCGAGGAAGCACTTGCCTCCGTTTGCTCCCAGACATGTAACTGTACTCCTTTCTTCCTGGGGTCTTGGACCTTATCTCTCCTTAAGCAGATTCGATTCATTCACTAACCCTGAAGAGGTTACTACCCTCCTTTTATCTGGGGTAATTTCAGCTGCACTAATGAATTGGATTGATTTATTAAGCAGGGTTTGACCAGCACCAGAGCCAGTGTAAGGTAAGGAGTGAAAGGGTGCAGTGGGGACTGCAGAGGAGGAAGCAGAAGCCTTGCACATTAAGTAGCTTGGCAGGGAAAGAACAGTCCTGAATTAAGAGAGTCATCACTAACGTCATTCTTTGCTGTACTTAAAGCTGTGCTTGAGAACCTTTTATTTGTAACTGAAATGTAACAGTTGGACAGTACAAATGTTCGGTCATTTTCTGTATTCTGACATTCACATGTTCAGAATGTTTCTGGTACTGCTTAGTCCCAGTCCTTGGACTCGGCAACAAAAAATAACACTTCATTTTTCTGTGTCAAGCCTGTGAAATGGCTTCTGTTTGTTTATTCCTCCTGTTGCTACAAGCTGATAACCAAGGAAAGGAGATGAAAGAGTTTCCTTTCACAAAAGCTTGTGTGGAAATGAATGAGCATGAATAGATGAGAATGAATTGCTAGAGAATGTTCTGGGAGAGAATGTGGTTAGGGGCAGTTATAATCCAAAACTCGTAACATCTACACTCCACCCACATCTCTTAAATGTTTTGCTGCTTTTTGGTCAATGAGAGACTGATGGAGCCAAATTAAGTAGTGCTAGTATTTCGTGAGTAAAATACTGTTTTTCAGTAAATGGCTGTAAAGTGTCTTTGCTATTAAGTAGTGCTCTACTGGTGTTTTTTTCTTTCAGTAACCATGAGTACTTTTTTAGTTGGGAAATATATAATCTTCAGATATCATAGTTTCACTATCTTTATTTTTGTTTCAGTACCAATTGATTGCTTTAGCAAAAGTAGGTTTTATATCTGAAGTGAATTGTCCCCATACAGAGTGGCTGACAAGAATGCTTATTTCGTGATTAAGACTGATGTTATGTAACACACTGAGTGTCTCAAAGTCTTCTGAGACCCACTTTAAAAAAAAAAAAGTTCAAAATTGCTTAACATCTACACCCCCAAAGGAATCCCAGATGGTCTCCCGTAAACCTTATAATTACACTTTTAAAAAACTGCCTGCCTTGATACTTAGGAAAACTTTACTGAAAAAATCCTTCATCAGAGTTAATTTTGTTCTATCTATACTTCTGCTTTGTGTTAGTCAAGGCTAAAGAAAATGTGAAGGTGTAATCTTGTATTTTCAAAGCTTAAAAATTCAGACTCCTAGAAATTCAGAGGTGGGAAGAAGAGAATGATTTCAGAGGGAAATGGCATAAACCTGGAGAAAGGGAAATGAGAGGCTGGAATAATTGGATTTGAATTGTCTTAGCTTCTGTTTCCCGGGATTTCTGTTGATTTCTCATGGGAAACCTGCCATTCATCACATGCATTAGAGCAGAGTCCTCCATTTCCTGGGGGTTTGTAAGTTTAGGCACTTGTTTGATGATGGTGCAGGTTTTGCAGTAGATGAGTCTGCTCAGTCGTTAGTATGAAGTCATGGCACTACACTGAGGTATTACATTACCACCAGGTACGTTTACCTGGTGGTAACATTTTCTCTTAATCCAAACGAGGTGAAAATCATGTTTGCTATTTGCAGTCAAGCTAATTCTTCTAACTTTTTGCCTGTGTGTGGCAAGAGTCAATTGTGTCTTTTACCTTTTCTTTCTCTTAGTCCAGTCAACTGTTTTCTTCACTTAAATTAAGTCAGGCTCCCACCCTGCCTCGCCACCCAAACTTCTGTCCTGCCCTTCCCCTCTGAAGCACAGGCCTTCCCTTCCCGCCAGCACCTCTCCTCCCCAGCAACTGCCCCTTCCCACACTAGCAGTGCTGCCCTTCCTTCACCCAGCGTGCCTCTGCTGCTAAACGCCACAGCTTGAGCACTGGCCCCATCAGGGTTCACACCGACTGTTAGTTTACTCCTGGCTCTGCCTCTGAACGCCTTGCTCCCAGACAGATCTTCTGGCACAGAGGAGAGGAGCTCCAGGCCCCAGGCAGTGGGTGCCAGCGGGTCTGTTTGACGCGTGCTCTGGACTGGGGGGTGGTTCAGCCAGTTACTTGGCAGAACAGGTGCAGGCTGAGTCTGCTGTTCTAGTACATTTTTTAATGATCCCTGGGGCTTGCTTTATTTTATTGATTTATTTCTCTTTATTTCTTCTCATACCCTGTTCATACTCACTTTGGTCTCACTTTTGATGCTCTTTTCATACTAATTTCATACTTGTTTTGGTCTCATTTGTGATATTTTTCATACTTGTGTCATATCTTCTTCCTCCCATGCTTGTAGTAGCCTTCAGGTTCTTAGATGCCGATTGTTTCTTTCTGTGTCAGAAGGTTTTTTTCCTACTTAGGATTCCAGTGCTGTTGTCCTCCTAGGCCCTCTTTGACCCCTGGGTGTCTGTATTCTTTCTCTTAATCTGCATTATTTATTTTTGTAAGCTCCCTAGGACAATGCAGTGTATAATATTGTTGAAGACACAAACGCTGTCAGCATCTGCCCAAGGTGGATTTTCTTCATGTGTAAACATGAGAGGGACATTGGTACTAGCACAGCATGGGCCAGGTAGTCTTCCACGTGGCAGCTGGCAGTGCGCTTCATAGATAAGTTGCTGATTGACTGGAGGTGGTAACGAGAACAAACTTAATTATTGCACTAAGGAGTTACTTTGAAAACTGTTGGATGGGTGAAGGAATCACCAGCCAAAGATTGAGGTGAAGCAGAATGAAGTGTGAATGTCGCATCACTTTCCTGGCAATACGTACCTTGCTGTAGGACAGGCCCCGAGGTCATCCCCAAGGGTGGATGGTCCACACTGGCTGCGTGCTGCTGCTTCAGGCTTGCTTCACGTGTGGTTTCTCTTAGGGAGAGCTGTTTGGACTGGTCCTGAGCAAAGCCAGGGAGCCAGCTAACACTAAAACAGACCCTGTCTTATTTGCCAGCGTAGACATAGTCATCATGTGTCCTCTTTCTGAGGTGTGCGAGCAGGCTTCACTGGCCAGATTGTATTCTAAACTAGTCCAGAACTCCTGAGTGTATTAAAAGATGTTTTTTGTTTGCTTGTGCTGTGAACCGCTGTGTATTTGGAAGTAGGGTGGGGAGACTAAGAAGGATGCTCGCGTTACCTCGCGATACGATTCTGTATGTTAGCTTGGATCTCTGACATAGGCTATCAAGACACTCCCTTCTGTCAGGACCCGGTATGTGGAGTTGCAGTGGTGGCGGTGTGTCATTGTGTTGTGTTGGGATATCTGTGTCCTGTATCTCTGTGCTGTGCTGTAAATGACATGTAGGTCGGTGTGTTCTTGCCTTTAGATTCTTCTACAACCTGGGTTGAATATGACTAAAATTATCTTAAATGTTACTAAAGAACCTGGCTGTGACATTTTTGTTCCAGGCTGTGATCATTCTGCTCTCTTCAAAGGTGGCTTTTGGACCAGACCGCCAAAATTCTTTCATTAATTGAAAATAAAAAAACCCTGTCTTTTGCTGAGATACTGAGAATTTTAAAATAATCAAGTAAATGAATTCAGGTATACTGAAGAATTTATGCTCAAAGATGCAAGGAGTAACCTGGAGCCTACATCACAGTAATGATGGAAACCAGGGAAAGCCCCAGCCCTGACTGACTGAGCAGAGGTTTTGGTAAAGACACTACAAATACTGGACACAGCAAAAATTGTTAAAGGGAATATTTATCAGGGATGTGTAAATCTGTTCTTTTAAGTTGGTACTGCTTTATATGTAGCAGAGCACAAGAATTTGATCAGGGGAATGGAGCATCTCTCGTATGAAGACAGGCTGAGGGAGTTGGGGCTGTTCAGCGTGGAGAAGAGAAGGCTCCGGGGGGACCTTATAGTGACCTTCCAGTACCTGAAGGGGGCCTACAGGAAGGCAGGGGAAGGTCTATTCACAAGGGTTTGTAGTGACAGGACAAGGAGCAATGGTTTTAAGCTAGGAAAAGATAGATTTAGGTTGACTATTAGAAAAAAGTTCTTTAACATGAGGGTCATAGAGCACTGGAACGGGCTGCCCAGAGAGGTGGTGGAGGCCCCATCCCTGGAGTCATTCGAGGTCAGGCTTGATGAGGCTCTGAGCAACCTGACCTACTTATGTAGGGAGGTTGGACTAGATGACCTCTAGAGGTCCCTTCCAGCCTGAAACATTCTATGATTTTATGAATATCAGGGTAAGAGGAAAATAATTGAAAATTATACCGAATTAGGCATTCCAAGTGGAATGAAAAATAGCCCTCTACTTGGAATGAGAATGATGCCAGGATTGAAGGTAATTTAGATGTCATTCAAAGAGTACGTGAGTACTCTTGCTTTCTTTTTATGGTTGGGTAGTTGGTATGGAAAATTTTTAAAAAGCCAAACAAAAACAACCCAACTCCCTGATGATCATCCTCAGATAACATCTCCCAAGGGACAGAGGAAGTCAGAGAGCAGGAGGCACCCGCTCTTCCTCAGAGTATTGCATGAACTGACTTACGAAATGAAAAAATCTGGAAGCCAGCTTTTGTAATCTGTGAAATCAGGGAGGCACCAGCTAATTGAAGAACAACAAATCTGAATGTTTAAGAGGAGACAAGAGAAACAAATTGCTGATTTCAACAGTGTCTTTCAAAACCTGAGTGTTACCTGAGGGCATTTTGAGATTAAGCTATCCAAAGTGCTTAAAAATAATTTTTATAAAGCAAAGGGCGAATATTCTTGTAAAAGTCCTATGAAATGACAAAAGGTTATAAAAGAACATATAAATAATTGAATGTAATTATGAAAGAAATTTGACATTGGTCTGTAGCTAAGCCTGCCACTTGAGGAATCTGAGGTATTTTCTTAGCCAGTTTAAATACTGGGGATTTGTTTGCTTTTAGCATGCGTGACTTAAACCTGCACAAAATTTTATAACTTAATGGCTTGCAGTGATGTACTCTGTAAACCATCTACATGGCATTATTGGTTGTCTCTAAATTTGCCTTTAAAGGTGCCCAAACGTGCCAGATAGTCACTCCTATAAATGCCATTGACCTCTGCCTTCCTGGAAATTTGGCTGCGTGTCTGAATATTTCTGTAGCTTTTTTTTCCTTTTAATTAAAAAAAAAAAAAAAAGTTTCTTATGCTGTGCATGATTTTAGTTGGATATTGTGCAGGAATGAGAGAGAAATGACAGTGCTTTTTTTGGTTTCCATCAATCAGTGCTGTATGTGTTGGCAAATTTCGCTAAAACTTGGTGCAGGGGTAGTGCTCTTAAAGCCAAACACTTTGTACAGACTTAGGAAATGGTGGTTTGCTGGAGGAGGGAGAGAAAAAATGATGTACACAAGACAGCAGAGTTGGTGCAAAGTCTGTGGTTTTTTAGCTTGCCATGTAACCTGTCAGGCTGTGTACATTGGTCAGCCAATTAGCACATTCATTAAGTCGAACCGTCCTCTGTGCACAGTCCCTCCTGTGGAATCTGTCCTTCGGGGAGGTAGCTGAAGACTGAGGAAACTGGAGGTGAAGCTCAGGTTATTGCGGTTGGATGATGATTACTTGTAGACCTTACATGATGCATCATTAAAATAATCAGGCCTGACTGGTGCCTCTGATCCCAGGAAAGCTTGTTTTTGGAGACTTGTGTTCCTTTTCTGCTGGAGCACATTGATAGCCTAGCTCAGAATTTGGCAGAGACTATGTAGGTGTGTTTTAAGGATGGTGTTGGAAATCACAGAATGGTAGGGGTTGGAAGGGACATCTGGAAATCATCTAGTCCGTGGTTGTATACAGTGATAGCTGTAGAGATTGATGTTCTCAGGCACTGCTGCCAGAATGCCAGCCCTAGGAAAGAAACAGCAAGCTGCCGTATGTGATCGGAGGGATTAGGCCTCAACCAAGTGGATTATTCTTTTCTTTTTTTCTTTTTTTTCTTCCAGTTTTCAGTTGTTCAGTTCTGTCATCTTTGTTATTAACATTTTGCTCTCTTGTTGAGAGTAAATTTTGTGTAAAACAGAGTAATTGCCTCTGTAGTCTTCAAAGTGATCACAATGGTAGGGGTTGGAAGGGACCTCTGGAGATTATCTAGTCCACCTCCCCTGCCAAAGCAGGGTCACTTAGAGCAGCCCACACAGGAATGTGTCCAGATGGGTTTTGAAAATCTCCGGAGAGACTCCACAGCCTCTCTGGGCAGCCTGTTCCAGGGCTCTGTCACCCTCACAGTAAAGAAGGTTCTCCTCATGTTGAGGTGGAAACTCCTGTGTTTCATTTTGTGCCCATTGCCCCTCGCCCTGTCAGCACTGCTGAAAAGAGACTGGCCCCATCTTCTTCACACCCACCCTTCAAATATTTACAAACATTGATCAGATCCCTTCTCAATCTTCTCTTCTCCAGGCTAAATAGTCCCAGGGTTCTTAGCCTTTCCTTGTAAGAAAGATGTTCCTGTCCCTTAATCATCCTCATAGCGTCCGCTGCACTCTCGAGCAGTTCCCTGTCTCTCGTGAACTGGGGAGCACAGAACTGGGCGCATTGCTCCAGGGGTGTCTTAACCATGGCAGAGGTGAGGGGGAGGAGAACCTCTCTCAGCCTGCTGGTCACACTGCATATATTCATTACATGCTTAAAATAGAATAAATTAATTCTGATTTCTTAATTCCGTAGGGCTTAAAGTTTGTATATGACGGCTAAATTAAAAAAAGGACAGGTTACGGTAATGCTTTTCCACAAACTGATGGTATCCTCAGTCTGGTGGACTGATGTTTCATAGTTATGGTTTCACGTTAGAGAGTCAAAATGCGGTTGTGTGAATTCTGTAGTTAATTCTAGAAAATACTTTTTCTTTATTTTTACGGAGTAGGCTTTTTTTTTTTAATGCTTCAGACATAAAATACAGTAGGCCCTAGAGTTCACTTCATGAACAGTGTTTATTCTTAGAGTGACTAGTGTATTGCTTCAGGAGTGTTTGCATTTGATTTGAGGAGTGGCCTCCTCCTCCCAGCTCCCCTCTGTATTGTACTGTACTTCAAGGTCTAAAAACCATCTTTCTTCCTTCTACCCTCATTTCTATTCACATTAAAACAATTTTAGAGGTGTAGTAGCCTGTCTCTCGTGGTTTTTCCACATATGTAATTTCATAGCAATTTTTTTTTAAATGAATTAAGTAGAGTTTTTAATATATGAACGTTTTCTGTGTCTATTTCAAGATGGTAATGGTCAAAGCGTTTTACTGTAAGTTAAATCAGATCTTGTTTTAAATTGTAGGAGAAATGGGGCAGTTACCACTGGATGGTAAATCTGTGGTCAGTTGACATCGGGTTGATGAACAGGAAGAGAAATCTTCCAGTGTGGGTTAGGTGCATAAAAGATAGTCAGCTCTTTGGGGAATCATTAGGGTGCTTGTGTATTCAAGGATTTTAGAGGACAGGTTTGTGATCCTGTCTTTTGCTGTGATATCTGTTGTAATTCTGCTGTTTGTTCATAGCTAAGGAGAGTGTGGATTGGCCTTCAAAAGCCTTCTAATGCTGCCAGGCCTGCAGCAAAGCATAACTGGGTTTCAAGTTTTAAACCGTTGTGTGCAGAAGTGAGGAAAGGAGTTATTTTTCTTAAGAATAAGCCAAGAGTCTTTCTGTTTTCAGTTTTCCCACGAGTGGTAATGGGACCTTGGGCAGCGCTGGGTCAGGTGCGGAAAGGAAATCTGCTTTCCCCCGTGCTTGACGTACGTTATTTGAAAGGCTTTACCTGACCATGTTCTTAGTACCAAACTAATCATGTTTGAGGCCAGAAATATTTTCTCTGGAAGTCAGGCTGGCAGGTGTTTAATACTCCGCTTCCTCTGTGTGTGTAGGGTACAGATGTCACACAAGGACAGTCGGGGTGTATTTCATCAAATCAGTTTCTCACTTGGAGAAATATTAAAGAAATAATTGCTGTTAAAGAGTAATGTATTTGTCTTGTCTGACTGTAGCATGCAAAAATTTGGTTGTCTAAGGACTGCAGTGTTGTGGTCTATCCAGATTGCTGTGCGTATGTTTACCCTCGTAATGACAGTATCCAATGATACACAGACTGTGTAGTTTAATGGTTCCAGGTTTTAGTTGTGAAGAATGGCCTTTGCACAGATAAAGCAAATACAGCAATAAATATAATGATATTTTTCTTAAGCTATCTCCACTTGTGCTACTAATTCTTTACACTTGCTGCTATGAGATTTTTTTTTTTACTTCCCTACCATTTCAGTTACATGTGTTACTCAGCTGTCATTTAAATAAAGTCGACTCTTGTCTGTAGGACAGTGTTGGAATTTTGTCTTACACGTTTGCAAATCATTGGAAAAGTAGCAATAGATATTTAACATACTAAAACACCTTTAATGCCTGTATTATGGTATTTGAAAGCTTGAAAATTTTCTGACTACTTAATATTTTAACATATCTGAATTTTTTTTTTAGACTTAAATCTGTTCTTTTCATCTTTTTTTTTTATGAAACCTTCTTTTATCTTTTTTTCTAGCTCTATGAGATGTTTTTAATGATGAAATATCTAGGATTCTTTTTGCTTCATCCTTTTTTCTCCCACTGATCTTTTTATTTCCCGCTAACTGTGATCCGTTTGTTTCTTCTTCTGCAGTTTACAGAATCATAGAATGGTTTGGGTTGGAAGGGACCTCAAAGATCATCTAGATCCAACCCCCCTGCCATGGCAGGGACACCTCCCACTAGACCAGGTTGCTCAAGGCCCCATCCAACCTGGCCTTGAAGACATCCAGTGATGGAGCATCTACAACCCCTATGGGCAGCGTGTTCCAGTGTCTCACCATCCTCAGAGTAAAGAATTTCCTCCTAATATCTAAACTAAATCTCCCCTCTTCCAGTTTGAAGCCATTACCCCTCATCCTATCAGTACAAGCCCTTGTAAAAAGTCCCTCCCCAGCTTTCTTGTAGGCCCCCTTCAGATACTGGTAGGCTGCAGTAAGGTCTCCAGCCTCTGTTGGACTGAAGGAATATCAAGAGCGAGAACTTGTGGTTGCAAATGGAAGGAAACTAGAAAGTTCTAAAAACTTTGGACATTCTTAGGCCGTTAGCCCTGTAGCAGTGTTTTAAATTCCCTTTTGCTCTTAGTTGCTGAGTGTTTGGGCGTCTAGAAGAGTACTTACAGGAGATGAGGAAAGATAGGATTTATTAGTTGACTGTATTAGAAATGTAAAAATATTAAAGCTGGACTCTATCCTATTTCTGGAGCTCTGGTGGCTTCAGCTCTGCTGGTTTTGAGGGGAAAGTGAAGTTGAATGGCAGGAAGGGCTGCAAAGGCTGTTAGAGGCAAACAGTCGGTATGGACTGTGGATCATCAGTTGTCCTGATCAGTGCTGGTGTGCTGAAGTCTCTACTTAATGCTTACATAGGTCAGATAAAGACTGCCTCTGCAGACTGAGCTGCTGCTTAAAGTTTCTTTTTAGTGCATAAAATGTCATAGCGTGAGAAACCTTAAGTTGTGGTGAGAGAAAAACGTCAGTTTTAGTTTTTGAAATGTGGATTTTCTTTATTACTTTCCATGTATCTTGGAATTCTTGCAGATTAACTTTCAAGGAGCAGTTCTACTCTACCCTGAGTAAAATGTTTAATTCTTGATAGGGCTGGAATTTTTCTCGATGAGTAAATAAATCTGTAATGTTTCAATCATGGATATTTTTTAACTGCAGAGAGTAAATATGCTCGATAAAGTGCCATTGTCTGATTGTTCGTTTAAACGTCAGTGACAAGCATATAGGCTTACGTGATAGAGCTTTTATTGGATATTGGATACATGATGGACATTGGGACTTTAGTTCCCTTTGTAGTCTCTTCCCTACAGAGATGTGTGTACAGGTGACATTTTGATTTTACGTGTTTGTCACATTATTTTTAATGGATGATACCCAGTATATATGTAAATGAGAAGTGGAAGTCATGTGCCTTCTATCTGGAATGGAAAATAGTGCAGTCGGTGATAGCTCTTAGTATCTGGGAAAATTTATTCCACAGTCTTACTGATAGAATTTTTTCTTTTAAAAGGAGAAGTGCTGTACAGGGAAGAGTAGTCTTGGTTAAATGTAAGTTCCTTTGAAGGGTGGAGTTGTTAATGACAGTCTTTATCCCAGAGAGTTACGTAGTTCTTCTAAATATCCTAAGGCCAGGTTGTTGGGTGCCTTGCGAACAAGAGATTTTAAGAGTGACTCAGTGTTCTATGGAAAGCTAGGGTAGGAAATTACAGCAGATCTGATCTGGGCCTAAGCCGCTGTTAGTCACAGGAGGTGCTGGAGCATTCCTTGCCCTGAGGGAGGTAAGGCTGCATTGCTGTGGTCTGCCAGGAGAAGTCATGAATAAGTGAAACCTGGATCATAAGGTGCTGGCATTCAGTAGAGTCTGCTCTCCCTGGTTCAAGCCTTTTTTTGGGTAGTCTTCTCCTCATAAAGGGTAATAGGCAAGAGAAACACCATGTCTTCAGAAATAGATGGAGAGACAGCACTGGAAGTGGATTGCGCATTTCTCTCCCATGAAATCTCAGAATCGCAGAGCAGTAGGGTTTGGAAGGCACTTTGACAGTCTCCAGAGAAGGAGACTTCACCACCTCTCCGGGCAGCCTGTTCCAGGGCTCCGTCACCCTCAAAGTAAGTTTTTCCTGATGTTTAGGTGGAACCTCCTGTGTTCCAGTTTGTGCCTGTTGCCCCATGTCATATCACCGGGCAGCACTGAGAAGAGTCTGGCTCCGTCTTGCTGACACCCACCCTTCAGGTATTTATAAGCATTGACCAGATCCCCTCTCAGCCTTCTCTCCTCCGGACTAAACAGCCGCAGTTCTCTCAGCCCCTGGATTGCAGCTAAACCGCTGGGTTAGGAGGTGAGGTGAGGCAGTGTGGGCAGCACGAGCGGAGGCAGCACTGTCTGGGTTTCATACAGCAGCAAACACTTGTGGCATCCAACCCTGGACGCGTTCAAGAGCAGGTTGGATGCGGCTTTGAGCAACCTGGTCTAGTGGGATGTGTCCTTGCCCATGGCAGGGGCGCTGGAACTAGATGAGCTTTGAGGCCCCTTCCAACCCAAACCATTCTGTGATTCTGACACAGCAGTGCTCCGCTTGTGTTGTGGACATGCTGTATTGTCTTGCTAAAGCTGAAAACCAATTTGTAATTGAAGAATTGTATTTTGTAAAATTCTTGTCAATCCATCTCAAAAAGAGAAGAGTGAAACTAATGAATTATGGAGAAGAGTGACAAGAGTAATGGGAGGTGTGGAGCTGGTTTTGGCCATTTCTGTGTACACAAGGGTCATCTGTTTAGATCGGTGGCTCACTGATCTAGAGTTAGAATTGCAACCCTGTTAGAATTCAAGTTAGAACTCACTGATCTGAGTTAGAATTGCAATCCCTCATTCTTGTTGTGAGTAACACCCCAGGCTAACTTTTACAGCTATCAACACTAAGGTCCTGATACAAAATACCCTGCAATACCTAAATAATGGTGTACTAGGATTCATATGCTCCCCTTATAGCTGGAGAGCTGAGGCCATAATGTCAATTAGATGTTCATTTCTGTCTGTCTGACTCTACAGGGAGTCTCAGGTAACTGACAACCCTTCTGCTACATCTGTTAGTGTCTTCATGGAGATTAATGGTTGGCCAAGGAAGTATCTACTGGATGTCCTGATGCCTTCTCCTTCCATGCTGCGATCTACTACTGATGTCCACTGCTAAGCTCGAGCAGTGCATTTATTGTAAGAATTTGGCCTTCACCACAGTGTCCTTCCAGCTCCCTTGAGTGAAGCGTTTCCCAGTGGGAACTGTGAACTGCTGCCATCTGACAGATTGCATAATCTTTCTATCTTGCAGACCTCAGCCTTAATAGTGTTTTTTTTAAAGTGTGTGGAAGTGAAAGGGAGAGCGAGGTGGTGTCCAGAAGTATCTCTGGTATTTTTGGGGGTGGAGGAGCAGAGGAGAGCATACTCCATAGTCTGCTCCTGCCTGTATTCAGCTCTACACAATATTTAGCTTAGTTGATATCTATAAAGCGCTTGGAAAATGATAAGCATCATTTGGTTGGTTTGTTTTTTTTTCTGGTGGGCATGCATCAAGCTCCATTGCCCTTAAACATAGAGCTCTTTCAGTTACCCTGAGCAGTGTTTCTTTGGACTGGTTTGTGTATTGTGGTTCCTGTTCCCTTTCTGTTTTTGACTTTGGAGTAAAATAGTGAAGAGAAGGGAAAGCAGAAATTTATTAGTCTAAAACTTGTTGGAGAAGCTACAGAAATATTTTTTTACTTTGATTTGACATTAACTTATACTGATCTTTTCCTGTTGCACTTCTGACACTTTGGTCTGAGGAAGCGAGGCTTCACACCTCAGGTGTAAGGTCTGTGTTCTTAAAACAAAAAAAATGTTATTTTATTCCAAATGTTCATGACCTTAGTACAATAGCCTGAAAATAGCTGGGAAGGTAGCAACTAGTGATCTGGCGTTTATGTTAAGACTTTCCTTCAACAGAAAGATTATCTGAATTGCATTATTGCTGAATCCATCATGGTTTAAGCGCTCTTGACACTTGATTAAGTAATGTGTAAATCTGTTTTCAGTAGGCTGTTCATGCATGTATTTCTTCTTAATCCTTAGTTCAGGCTTCATTGTGGAAACAGATTTTGGCAGGGCTTCCCTGTGGTTGGTTTTAGCAGAATCCTCAGCCCATCTCTGAATCTAAAACATCTACTTGCTATTCAGTACGAGTGGACAGTGTTTCAGAACAGCTCCTTCTCCCATGGTTTTAAATTGAGGAACTGAGACTTTGAGAGGTGTTTCCAATGCCAGTTCAACAGGATGTCCTTCATTGTCCCTGTTGGCATCAGCAGGAGGAAGCTCTCTCTGTTTGGAACTTCTCTAATTCTAAGCATTGACTGAAAACTCCTGCCAGTTTTGAGACTCTCTGGGAGATCGGTGCAGATCAAAATGATAATGCTATTAAAAAGAAAAAACAAAAACATCTGTGTCACGGTGCACTCAAAGTTTCGTTCCATGGAGTTGTAAGAGCACACAGGTTGGAGGGACCTTGGGAGGCCATGTAGTCCCAGCCTCCTGCTCAAAGCAGGGCCAGTTGGATGAAGTTGCTTGGGGCCTTCTCCAGTTGAGTTTTGAGGCTGCCCAGTGATGGAGAGTTCACAGTTGCTCTGGGAAACCTGCTCCAGTGTTCCGTCATCAAGTGAAAATTTTTCTTTCTTGGGTCTAATCTGAGTTTCTCATACTTGAACTTGTCTGTTGCCTCATGTCTTACCCCTGTGCAGCCTGATTCTCTACAGCTTCCCATTAGATAGTTGTAGAATCTCTGTAGACAGTAAAGAGTTTGAGGACTTTCAGTGTGTGAGTCATTCAGTAACTGTTCTTTATAAAACCTGGTACTTACATTAAACTGACCAAAAAGAACATTTATCTTTTAGATCCAACCTGTCTTCTGCTACAGGCAGTTTTTAGAGGTAACATACCATTTCTGTATCACTTGTCAGGAATGTGTTGTTCTTCCTCCAGATGGTGAACATTTTTTGGAGGATGTGCAGTTGGTTAATTGGAGTAGAAAACCTTCAGAAGTACGTAATCACTTCATAACCACTGTGTAAGGCCTGTATTTAGATTACTTTAGTGATAGTCTGACCTTAATTATGGGATAGTCCCGTTGTCTGGAAGACAAAACTCAGTGTAAATTTTTCACATCTGAAAAGTTTTGGTATCTGGCAGACAATGTTTCTGACTATTATGGCCAGCAGTAACAAGGTAATAAAATTCCTCCTATACTTCCCATTTTGGATTGCTTGATGTATTTCCTGATATAAATATTGTAACAGCTGGAAAAGGTTCAAAGGAAATATTTGTGGTATTGTTCATAAAACCAGCAAATTTAAGAAGCTTTGATTTACTACTTAAATGGGCACATCTCATTTTCCTTTTAAATTTTCTTTTACAATGCGCAAAAAAGAGCCTAACTGAATTAAAGTTTGTCTCTATTTTTTTTTTCTTCCCTCCTCCCTCAGATTGCAGCTATTCTCAGGAAACGAAAACTTGACTACTATTTGTACAACCTGCTACCTGAGATCTTGCAATCAACGTCCTTTCTGACAGCAAATGGGACCTTGTATATTGCTTGCTTTTGCATTCTAAGGTTGGTATATTGTCCTGAAAAAGAAATGTAATAGGAAAGCTGTTTTTATGCAACTTTTCAATGTATGTAATAATTTGTCTTTCTTTATAATAGGCTTGTTTCTAATGGGTAGGAGTACGAAAAGCAGCAGCTGTGCCATCATCTTGATTTCTGGTCTTACCACTTGAACATGAACCTTTGGGTTTTGATTTATTTTTCTTTCCCATTGTAATCTTTTAAACTAGTAAACAAGTCAGTGGGTTTTTTTCTTACTTTTGTCTGTTTTACTGATTCAAAATACATTGTTGCAGGAAATTCGAGTATATTCTAGAGGGGAACTGAGGAGGCCTGAATCTTTCTCATCTAGAGAGAACTGATGAAATTTGATGTTGGTTTTTATTTTCCTGATGTGATGACTTTTAACTCATCCAAGTTTATACTTTCCTCATTTGTGGTTATAAATGAAGGAAATCCCAGCACAGCTTCTGGAGTTCTGTGAGAGAGAGACTTGCTCTGAAAAATGAGTCTAAATGCCACTTCAGTGTTCTGAGCTGTTCCCAGTGTATATTTCAAGTAACTCTCAGAACAGTTAAAAGTGAAACTTTCCTGTTTACGAACATGACGATGTCCTAGATCTAAATGCACTTCCTGGAAGAGATGTTATACGTAGACATGTAAAGCCTACAGTAGCCATGGATTTTTGAAAGTTATCTGACAGTGCACTCAACAACCTCTCTAAACATTGATCAGACCCATTATGCCCTACTTCCAGATCTCTGTAGAGGCCTCTAAACTTTGCTTCAAAGCTGAGGGAGAAGGCTAAGAAGAGTAGGAGCTGGCTGAGGAGCCATGGAACATTTTTTAAGTAAATCATTTGCAAAGTTCAAAGTGAATCTTTAAGTAACAAGCTCTAAAGAGAATGATTTTTTTTTCTAGCAATCTGAGTTGTATTAATACTGAGTTACTTTTACTCCTCTGCTGTATACAGTGGTCTTCCTTATCCTGCTGTGTACCTGTCTGTAAATCTGCAGTGCTTCACTTCAGTGCTGTAGTTAGATGTTACTCTCTACGTTAAGACAGTGTGGTTGTGGGTTTTATTGTTTTCAGCTGTTCCTCTAGCAGACGTTATTAGCAGATCTGTGGCTATGCCTGTGTCAGTAACTGAAGCAGGTCAAAGTTAGTGTCTTAATCTGAAGCCCGTTGCTGTGGCATCAGTTTCAGCTGTGTGGAGCATTGCTGTCTAAAGCTGTTTCAACCTCGGGAACAGCATGGCCAGAGACAGACTAGGAATGGAAGTGGTACCTAGGCCATGCGCCCTCCAGGTCCCCTAGAAGCAATCTTTGGGTCGACCCCAGCCAAAACCATGCAGAGGACAATTTAATGTGAGAGAGATACATGCAAATGCCCATCTTGCTGTTCTTGCAAGTGTGCAGTGGAGGAACCAACCAATGTCTTAGGAGATGTACGTGCTTTTTCTGTTACAAAGAGTAGAGTTGACACCTGCAGTGGAATCTCTCTCTGTGTAGGGTCTCTGCAGACTGCTCACCGCCTGCCAGTGCAGGACTTGCAGATGAAAAGATGTCAGCCTGTTGGCTGGGCTGCTAATTGGAGCTGGTGAACTGAAATCCATACTGGAGGCAAGAGAAGAAAGTGTTGAGGCAGCCTTATGTCTTGTGCCTGTTGAAGTATATGAATGTCCATTTATGAGGAGTATTTTGCAGCTTTTCTGACTAGAATAAAATTTGGAGCCTCAGCAATTAAGTGAATGGGGTATGTAAGAGCTATTAAATGACATTTCAGCTAACAATGGATAACATGATTATCAAGAAAGTCATACTTTCTAAATTTACTTGTGTCCTTTGAAGGATAAATACATATCTGATGATGATCCCATTGGTGCATTGTACATGAATTCCCAAATGACTTTGACAAGATTGCTTGCTAGGACTCTTAAAGAAGAAGGATCCTCTGTCTTCTAGCAATTAGTATATGATCACCAAGTAGTCAATATATATGAAACAAAACAAGGGATAAATAATCAGTTTTTGTAATGGGAAGAGGTTCCCAGAGATGTTCCTGCTGTGTCCTTTGTTTTGGCCATACCCAGAGGATCTGGAAAAGGGATGAAGAGTAGCGTGAGAAGGTTGTATGAGACTATTTAGGTTACAGAAATCTAAAACTGACTCTCATCCGTTTCAGTAAGTTCTGTTGATTAAAATCATTTAGGAAATTGGATAGAGAAAAGTGCAGAGTAAGGCATCAGGAGGAAAAAAGCCATTCTGTCCCTGCTCAGGGATGGGCTTTAAATGAGCTACTGCAAATCAGGGTGGTGTATGAGAGTTGTCCTGGGTAGGTCCTTTGAACAAGTCAATCAAGTACTTAGGTGTGGTCAAGGAGCTGAGTAAGTGTTATTTGGAGAGAAAATGAGAATGAGCCAGAAAGCTGTATAAATACATGACATCTTTACAAGCTGAGTACTGTGTGCCTTTCTTCTCCTAAGATCGTAATGTTGACAAGTCCTTCACTTGGAATGTACTTAACATCAACATTGTCTTGCAGCTTGCTTCTCTCCTCTGCTGTTGGGTGGGTGTTGGAGGATGGAAACATGAGACATCACTCCTTTTTTTTTTTTTTTTAACCAATTTGTGTGGAGTTTTATATACTTAGGGTTTTTAATGTTTTGTTTGAACTCATATGATTCCTTGAATATTCCTTGAATTTATTGCTGTGTGATACAGTGTACTTCCTCCAGTAGGCCCTGAGAGCAAAAGTAATTGTATGTCATTTTCCGGCCCAAAATGGGATTTGGTAGCGTATCTTTTAATCCATGAAAGAAATATCGACACCTCTGTGGTGTTCTGTAACTGTGTTCTGAGTATTTCTGAACTTGATTTGTAGCCATGCAAAGAGATTGTCTGAGACTGTGGAGACCTAGGTGCTCTAGATCTGCTTCTAGGTAGTGGTGAGATTTGAATGTGTTAGATTTGTAGAGTAGGGTGTATGCTGCAGGTTTTCTATCTTTTTTTTGGTAGGAAGGTTTATTAGAGTGGGAGCAGCAGTAACTCAGAAGCAAAATTGTCCAGCAAGCCCCATGCAGTTGACTGACCTCACCCTCCTGGAGTTCCAGACCAAAGCAGCAGGTTACAGGGTTTGTAGCTGGACACGTTAACACATTTACCTGCACAATTCCCGATTGAGAAGAGCTGCCTGTTGCCTGCATTTGTAGCACCAAGGAGATGTGTTGGCAGGCATACAGGGTGTCCTGGGTAAAGTGACCACTTCATCTGTTCATACCTTTATCATAGTCCCAGTCAATCTTCCGTCACTGTGTGTACTGAGAACATCTTAGTCATCCAGTAACAATTAAAAGACCGAAATATAAAATATAATTGTCAGTGAGAAGTCTGGCTTGTGCTGATATGTCTTTTTGACGTTCTAGTAGTATTTTCTCCCTTTCAGCTAGGGAAAACCACCAAAATTTAAACTGGTGCAAACATTTTCAAGGATGTCAAACTTTAGACAAAGTGCAACTAAAATAATTTCAGGTATTATTTAATATTCTCACCCTTTCATAGGTGGGCAAAACTTCAAAAACATCCAGGTGCCGTATCAGGAATGACTTAGGCTGTGGATGAATGTTCTCATTCTAGAAGGGATTACTGAGATAACTTGGCTGACTTCTTTATTTTTACTCTTTTTTTTTTTTTCCCCTTGAAATGAGTTGGGGACTATGTACAGACGGCTCTGCTGGCAGAGCAGTGGGGGTGATGATCTCTGTTACGGATGTGTGACAGGCCAGCTGGGCGTTGTGATCTCTTCTGCTGCTGAGATCCAGAAGACTACATCTGTCTGAGCTTCAGGCAGAGTGCTAGGCTCCAGTGTTGACTCTGCTAAATGGAAGGTGTGATTTTTAGGTTTTTGGTTTTATTAAATGCAAAACCTCATGAAGACACAGGTGTCTTAGTCTAGCAGAGTAATTTAAGTTTGTCCATGTACAGCTTTACCTTAGTTCTCTTCATTAGATTCAGCCTTTGAGTTTTGGATACAGTTGCACATTGAGGAATTAGGTGCATAACCTGAAAGAACTCATATTTCTTGTTCCAATTGCTAACCATGGACCATGTGAAAATAACCATGCAAATATTAAGAAAAACTTACTTTCATTTACTTTAGCCAAAGTTTACAATGCCCAGTCAGTAAGGGAAACATTTAATTTCCACTAGATTTTATTTGTAAAATATGTTACTGTTGTTTCCAAAATCCTATCAAACAAAACACGTAAGCATTCGTGGAGGGACTCTAAACCGTGCCAAAAGAACAAATTCCTATTTCATTCCCACAGAAAAGACATTTGTTCTGTTAGTTAACAGGTGTGTCTGGTAAGAAGTGTTCATACTTATTAAGATGTTTAAAATGGCGTCTCTGAAACTTCATACAGTAATTGCTTTCCAAGAGAGTCCTAATAATGAACTTTAGCTCCTGCAGCATTTGGCATTGTCATCCTGAGAAATTATCCTTCTGCAGCCGTGGGAATGAGCAGTGTGTGTAATTGCCATTACATCACTGGATGCTGATACACTGGCTCTCTTTTCACTTATGAACATAAGCTGGCATTGCTCACTGGTAGTGTTGTTTTTGCAGAAGTATGAAATGAGGCAGATCATGCCTTTTACAGCAGGAAGGAAAGTGAGCTAATCAGATGGTATTGATTAATTGTCTTTGTTCCCTCTTCTGTGTTGTCAACATGGAATTATCTAAGAAAATCTCCTTTTCTACCCTGTATGTGCTTGCTGTTTTGTTGGTTGTGTTCTGTTCGCTGGATTCTTGGAAGGGTAGACTCCATTGTAATGCTCTATTTTCCTGAACTGATAGTGCTTATCAGCCTTAGTCTTATCAGCCGAGCAGCGTTGCTGTAATTGAAATACATTTATTATCATGCTACTGAATTAGTTTGAACGTGCAGGTGTCCAGTGTCATTGTTGTCACTGTCAGACACGCATTTCGGTGTTCCTCCTTCAACAGTGACCAATTTATACAAATATTTTCTTAGATGTTGTCATTTGTGTAACTACTTTTTTCAACTGTTATCGTTGGAGTGATTTTGATGGTTGAAGTTGTGTGGACTCTGATTGAAATCCGGATCTTATTGCAAAAGATCTTTCCCACCTTAATAGAACTGGGATGTCGCTGTTGCTACTAGTTGTAATGTACAGACTGATTCCTCGGCTTGCTGTAAATGAGTGATTTACTCTCTGTAGCATCAGGTGACTATCTTTGGAGTGTGAGATATCTTATGATAATTTGATTTGATTTCTGGCTCACCTGACTGCATCCCTACATTCCACAAAGAACATCTCTGAAGATGCATTTGGACAAGCAGCAGAGAGAGGAGCAACTATAAGCTCTTTAAGAAGATTTTTCTTTAATGAATATCTGCAAATTTTCAGAAGCCTCTGTTGAAAGCGCTGCTTGCTTTGAAGCAAAGTAATCCTTTAAATGAAATCACTGAAGTATTTCAGGTGTTTATGAAGCACTGAGAATGCCTCTGAGAGCTATCCCACTGTAAAAACATAACGATTAGCACTTATTTTTAAGTATTGATTAATGTGAAGTGACAAAATGAGTCTTGATAAATCTTGCATAAGGGTATGATAAAGGTAAAATATGGTATTGTGCATGAATGTTTTGGTTGTTTTGCATGTAATGTATGTACCAATTATATTTTCAGGAAGATACTGGGAAAATTCTACTTCTGGTCTCCTGGCTTTGGTGCTGCTTTACCTGCTTCCTATATGGCAATTCTCATCGAAAGGAAAAGCAGGTACAGTTTGTATTTATGGATTTTCAGCTTTATAGAATAGTATTTCTTGTTTTGATCGTTTGATGATTGACATTTGACAATTGGGTGGTTTTGATTCAGGATGCTGGAAGTGTTGTTCATTTGAAATAGCGTCTTTTGCAACCTTAGATTTAGATCTAGAAAGCTTCAGTAAAAAACCACTTTACATTCAGTGTCTTGTTTGTGGTTTATTTTTTTTTCTTGTTTGATGCATAATTGGATTGCTTAGGATTGCCTGATGAAGCTCAGTTGTTTAGGATGTCCTGATGAAGTTGTGGATTTTTTTTTGGTGGGTGCTTTTTTTAATATAATTGAAATAATGTTTGTGATTAGTCACAGAGAAGAAGCATGCTAATGAAAGTTGCTGATGGCTTGACTTAATGTGACGTTAGTTAAGTTAGAGGATGTTGTGAAAAAAAACTAACTGGAAGAATTGAAGTAACTCAAATTGGATGAAACGTAACAATACTGAAAGCAAAGCCTTTCACCTGAGAAAGGTGCTGAAGTTCAGCTGTCAACGGGAAGTTTGTCATGAAAGCATGAAGAGGGGAAAGCAAGCTCTGAGTGATCCAAGGATAGCCGACAGCTGCTGTTTGGAGTGGGGCTTTGAAAAGTGGAAGGTCAAATCTGGGGCTGTCAGGTTTTAATGTTTTGAAATTCAACTTTGATTGATAGGCTGTATCAATAGTGAAAGTTATAATGCTTAATTACTCTAATGTGGAATGAGATGTTTTAGTCATCTAGTTAGTAGGTTTTATTTGAAGGAGAGAAGATGACAAAAGGGTTATGTAAGGGATTACTCTTTGGAAGATGATGAAAGGGGTTAAGTACTGGAGATAATGTGAATGCACTTTGGGTTCCTATGAATATCTGGAACTTCCTTAAGCAGTCATTTCAAAATAACTGCAAATACTTGTATGTCATGTTATTGACTGACTGTCAGCCCCCATTCCTAAACTTCCGTCATGGAGTAAGCAAAGCCCAAGCCAAGTTTTAGATACGCAAAGTTCTGTCCTTTTAAAATAATGCATTATCCATTGTTGTTGAAGACTGAGGATGTGGAAGAAGTTCTGGAAAGGTGGGAGCACTTCTAAATCACGTTAATATAACCATAGAGAAAATAGTTGTAATAAAGTTACTAAAGAAGTTAATTTATCTTTTTAACATCCTTTCTAGCTGACTGATTTTCATTTTACTGCAGTTACTTCCTAAGAGGGCTTGCAAATTTTGGTAGAACTTGGTCTAATTAGACTCCAGCATTGCCACTGGCATCACTGATTCAATTTGCGCTGAGAGCAAACAGACCTGTTACAATGTGAGGATTTTGTGTGTGGAGATGACATTAAAGAGGAAGAAATCAGGCTGGTTGTCCATCCATGAGTTTCTTGTAGCTTTCAGAGTATCTGTGAGTCAGGAGTTGAAACTGTTTGTGAGCCCAAACCGCTGCAACGTTTTTGTGTAACAGAGGAACAGCTTCCAAAAACTAGTGAAGCTGAGTTTAAGTGTAGCAAAAAGAGTAGGCAAACAATTTTTATATCAAATGAGGATTTGCCTAAAATGTTCTAGTTCTGTTGCATCAGATAAAATATAAAAAGGCAGTGTTGGTATTACAATATAACACATGCAACTGAAAATGTGGGGATGTTGTTATTGATGGGAAAAGTTAAATGGCATCAAAAGGTAGTTGAAAGTTTAGGTTTTTAAAAAACAAAGTTGTTTGGTGTGTTACCAGATGCCAGCTGTGTATAATGTGTGAAGTGCTGCTGCTGACAGGCTTAGTGAAATACGACTTTCTGATTTCACCTCTATTTGGTTGTTAGCTTCTGTTACAGGCAAAATCAAATTTTAATAGACTTACAGTCTCTTAGGGATCTAATGTTTGACATGGAGACACAGTGGCATTTTCAGCTGCCTCCTGAGTAGTGGACAACAAATTGTATTGAAAAATCAAGGAGGTGGGAAAAAGTCCTGATTTGAGTTCCTAAACATCTATCTCTGGCCCTTCCAATTGCTACTAGCAGCTGGCAACAACATCAAACTTAATCACTTAATCTCTTCCCAAGTGGATACCCTATTTTAAGTACCTCACTGGCATTTGCTTGCACAGCATCCCTGTCAGTCCTGAACTTGGGAACAGCAGGCTTGTAAATCAGATTTTCTTCAAGTGTTGCTGTTTGTGTGCGCCAGCCTTATACGTTTTATAATTCTTAGGGAAGAATGGGAAAAAGAGGCGGTTCGCTTGTCTAGGCGCGTTACAGTCCTGAGGAGGAGCGTGTTTTCTAATGTGTTGCAGAACTAGTTGGATTATAGTTTGAGTATGTGTAATACATAATTGGAATACATAATTTGCGTGGCACTGGCAATGGGAAGGGGAGGCGACATTGCATAGAAGCTTCAAACTCAGGAAATGATCTGTATGATATTATGCTGCTACACGTCTATAAAGATAAAAGTTACATGTTAGTATTTCCAAGTGTATTCTATTTGGTGCTTATAAAATCTGGTTATTCTGTCTATGAAGACTAGTTTATTAGAATCTGTGGGAAGGGCCAAGGCATAAAACCACCTGTAAACTTTTTTGTATGTGTAGCTATACGTGTTCTGAGAGATTATGGAAGAGAACTAGTCACGTTATTATGATGAATGTTTTGATAAGAGTTATTTCTTAGATAATAATTGAACGTGGATACATAAACATGGAGATTTGTTTTCCTAACATGCAGGTTAATATTCTATGCCTTTAGTCCCTTACTCCTGTAGGAGTAACTCAGAATTTTTGCCTTTTTCAGATCCTCTCAAGCAGCGTGGGTTGCCTGTTAGCATTAGGAGGAAGTATCCTTACTGACCAGTGCAGAACTTGTAAATGACAGTCTGACATCTGTTAGCAGCACAGCTGGTACACGTTTGATACTCTGAGAAGTGCTAAGAGGGTACAGAGTTAAATTTCAGCTGATTTTTCCACTGTACTTTATCTCATACAGTACAGATCTTTATAATAGTTGTTAGTGTTAGTTCTGCCATTTGATTTATTTTCTCTGTACTTACGGCTCTTGAAAAATAAGAAATGAAAAAAAAAAGTGTTACTGGTGTACAGTGTGATTTCATATGCAAAGAAAATGTTCTTGCAAATAAGGAAAGTACTCCATTTTCTTGGAAAAATGTGCACAATTCATTAGAATGTACATTTTTCTAATTACTTTTGATTATTTGGCTGTGACATCAAGGTTTTAATCACTCTTTATGTATATATTGTCATGATAACTACGACTGTGTGATAAGTGAGTTTATAATGGGTGCATTTATACAAGTGTATTTAAAAGAATATCGCTTCCTTTACAATTTCACCTTTTTTACATCTATTAAAGAAAAATGTGCAATGCTTTAATCACGGAGTTTAGTTGAGTAGTCTTAGACACTAGGAGTTGTGTTAATGCCTCCTCAAAATAGAGATACGACTCAGTTACATGGATTCCGTTCAGCTTCCTTAGGAAATCATATTCATTTTATTACCCTTTGTATGGAGTTGTTTAACCAGTGTACTCCTTGTTTACTCCTCTAGCTGTTGTTTCAAGCTTTTGATAAGAAGCAATTTTGTTTGTAACTTTGAAAAATGAATATTTTGCTTCTGTCTTTTTGCTTCTGTTTGTAACTCGAAGCTGCAGTCTCCTGTTGGTTTTTTCGACGTCTCTTGAATGTTATCAACAAGAACGGGGTGTGTAGTAGCGAAGAGGTGTGTGGCTTAGACTGAAAGGCGCGTTACTACCTTGTTCTGGAAGCACTGAGACTATTAGAAGAGAAGGAAGTAACTGAATATACGTGCTAAAATTGTTGTGAATGAAGCTGTTGAAATGTGATTTGGGGCTTGGCTGAAGCCAGCCCATTACTGGAAATCTGATTAGATCGGTTGTACCTTACCGATTTCTAAGACAAGGAAGCCTCATAGCTCCGTGGAGTGTCTGCATCTCAGGCCTCTGCGATGCCTCTCCAGGGAAAGAACAACGTTCTCTTCAGTGTTTTGTAAAAGTGCTGATGTTTTGAAACCATTTAAGTTGTTTTGCTAATAGCTGCATGGCAAACTTCAGTTTGTTCAAAAATAATGTATTGGTCAGTTTCAAAACCTATAAACAAGCTTTAAGAGGGGACACAATTACAGTTTTAATGAAATTAATTGTCTTGCTGCCTGGCTAACCTCCGCCCCCCCTGCTCTTCATAAGCAGTTAAGCCGAAGAAAGTTTAATTACAGCGACCTAAAAGTTCTGTGGCAGGTCTGAAGGGACCCTTTGGGGATTGCCCCCTGCTCCCCCCTTAGGCCACATTAATGTTTACACACTGGCTGTTAACATTATTGCGGCGCCGGTCTCGTCGCTGCAGTTAAGACTGTGTCACTGATGGTCCTACAAAACTCGAGATTTAAGGCTTTTATAATTTGGTTGTAAAACTTTGTTCTGGGCGACTATTGGTAACATGTTTGTAGTTGAAACCTTTGAGTGTTTTTCATTAAAAAAAGAATTGGTATACTGGACTCTCAGAAAAATATTTAGAAAGTAGTAGAGTGCAACAGAGCATGTTACAGAGAACATCTATATATATATTTAGCGTTCCTGGAAACAAAAGTATTAGTATGTATTACTTGGAAAAGTGGCAGAAACATCTGTGTAAGAACAACGTGGAATTTTTAGACTGTATGTTGGTTCTCCTGATGAAGCGTTCAGTTGCTGTTAGGGTTATTTGCTTGCCATAAATGCCATTAGTCTGAACACATTCTAAATACATTTACAGCACTCGCTGTAAATAAATACAGCGTATTTCTAAGTTTATCCATTCAAATAGGAATTTGTTGGTACATATTTCTGTACAGTGTATTTAGACTTGAGGTGACAATTTGCTTTCTCAAAACGT
Organism: Eurystomus gularis; assembly: GCA_013400335.1. Classification (NCBI taxonomy): domain Eukaryota; kingdom Metazoa; phylum Chordata; class Aves; order Coraciiformes; family Coraciidae; genus Eurystomus; species Eurystomus gularis. The sequence goes on along the minus strand of VZZY01025363.1, from coordinate 24,779 downwards.
TTTGCTGTTACTCAGTTTGATGTTGTGTTTTAGGGAGACCTGTGAATCGCTGTACGGGGAGGGAGTGACCAAGTAAACACTTAACACAGAAGATGTTTTTGCAAGCTTTAGTCTTGACTTGCTATAGGTAGGAAATTGAGAGAGCTACATTGAGTGAGGACTTTTTGCTTTTCTTTTTTTTTGTGCTGTAGTGGAAAAACCCTTCAAGTTTAAATCACTCACATGAGTGTTTTGGGGTGTAATCTGGCAGGGAGAGCTAGCAGGGAAACAAGGGTTTTTTGTGTTCTACTCCTCTAGAGTGGTTGTTACTGTGAAATACTGAGCCAAGCTGCAGAAGTTAATGGGAATGCTTTTTGTTTCTAAACCAAAATATATTAAAATCCATTGCACTTCGGCAACTGCCGTGGTGAGAGCCAACATCTGAGAGAGAAGTGTTTTTATAGTGACGGCATGTAAACATTTGATAATGTTTTGCTGCATGCTTTGAGGGCTGCCACTGCTATAGTCACAGAACTGTATCATAGAATGGTTTGGGTTTGAAGGAACCTTAAAGATCATCTAGTTCCAACCTCCCTGCCATGGGCAGGAACACCTCCCACCAGACCAGGTTGCTCTTGCAGTTTTCAAAGGGAGGGAAAACTGATTGTTCAAGGTTGCCTGGAAGTGCAGGAGTTGATCTGGAAGATGCTGTGACTGGGAACATTGTGAAGGGCGGGTAGCTCAGCCTGGGTAAACGTGGGTAAACTCAGCAGGAGTGGTTTTCATCGGAAAATGACATCTGCTGCTGACTTTGGATCTTAATGTGAGCTCTAAGAGCTAGGAGCTCTTGCCCGGCATAGGGCTAAAATATTTCTAATCAATGATTTACAGTAATTTGTATTTCTGGAAATGGGATCACCTGGCTTATGCTACGTTTGTCCTGACACACTCAGTCTTCAGTTTGGAAAAAAAATCTCAATAGTCTGGTATTTTATACTAGAAAGATTGATGATCTCTGTAGGTATCTCCTGATAACCTTAACTTTATTGATATTTTCAAAGAGATTTCTGTTTTTCCCTTACTGTTATGACACTACATGTAAATTCTAGAAAAAGTTCCTAAGTTGAACACAGTTAAATATTAATGAAGCAGTTTTTAAGAACTACCTTTTTGAAGCACGGGAGCGGGCAATTCCAGTGTGTCATAAGCAAGCAGGGCAGAAGACCAGACTGGCTGAACAGGGAACGAATGCATCGTGAAGCTCAAGAGGAAAAAGAAATTGTAGGATCACTGGAAGGGAGGTCAGGCTTCCCAGGAAGATTACAGAGCGGTGGTTTGTGTATGTGGGGAGAAGACAGAAAGGCTAAAAGCTGAGTTGAAGTTGAAACTGGCCAGTGTTGTATCTGGCAGCAGGAAGGGCTTTTTAAAGTATGTCAAAAGCAAAAGGAGGTCTAAAGAAAACATTGGATGAGTACTTCTTGAAGATGGTCACCTGCTGACTAATAGGGATGAAGAAAAAGCGCAGGCATTCAATGCTTTTTGGCTTCAGTCTTTAATAATACTGACTGGCCTTGGGCTGCCTGGCTCCCTGAGTTGGAGAACCACGTTACCCCATTTTCTGAGACGGAGTAAGACAGAGTAAGAAAACTGGAAGATCCTGTGTAAAATATACACCTATGGAAATGCTGGAGAACGTGTTGCAGACATCTGGATGGGCCTTTCAAACTCTGTTTATTTTCTCTGAGTGTTGTTACAACCAGGGCTGAGCCGGATCACACAGGACTGTTTGGTTGCATTTGCTCAATGGTCTTCAGTTCCCTGAGTATCAGGGGGATTTACCAGCTTAGGCGCAGCACCAACACCACTGAGGCTTCTTCATGAATAATAACATGAAGACATCACAGGCAGCATCCATCAAGCTCTGGACTACCTCTGTCAGTTCATGTGGGGCCAGCCTGGATGGACCAAGGGCAGTACTAAGGTCGAGCTACAAGCTTAGATAGATCCCAGGTGACTCTGTGTAGCTAGCTCTTCCTGTGCTGCTCCATGAGTAATTAAGACTTTATTATAGTTTAATTTTTTTTTTTTAATTATTCTAAGGACCACTTTTGGCAATCCTGTTTTTGAAATGCTCACTATGTAGGCTGAAAACTTAAGTGAAAGTGTTTTAGTCGTCTCAGCATTAGTATAATTTTGTATACAGTTTTTGTTGTTAACCCCCCAAGCCCCACAAAAAACCCTAGAAAACTTACAGTTTACAAATGCCTATGGATAAAATGTTAAAATTCAGACTGCTGCTGGAAATCGGACTGTTCTGCAAGCCTTACTTGAATTCAAATGGCAGAAACAGTGAATTAATTACTCTGTTCTGTCTGCTCAGCACTAGCATCCAGGAGACACTCATTTGGACTTCCGTGGCTTAAGCAAACACTTCATACATCTTCTGTGTCTGAATGCTTGCGTGTAACATGCAGCTCCCAAAGGGGGAATAATAAATATTCTGCTAGTGCAGAATAAACTTCAGATGCTGTCTAGGTGAGCTGGCTGTAGTGCTGGCTGAGGTGGCAATGAAAAGCTTGACATTTACCTGGCAATATAACATCTGGGCCTACCATGCCTCTGGTACAATGGCTGGAAGTCTTTGAGGGAACTTCTCTGTGATACGCTCCTCAGGTCTGCTTGTAGGATATTGTTTTTAGATAATACAGATGAGAGGAGATTAAATCTTTGTTACCATATGAGCCACGCCTGTAAACCCTCTGTAAGTGAAGTGACTCTTTTCCTGTAGCCTCAAGGAGTTAATGTCATTATTAGCTCCTGCAGCAGGCAAAGTGTGAAGGCAGAAACCTAGAACGGTAATGATTTGCTGTATTTAACCACGCAAGGGTTTTCTGTGGTGAAGATTACAGCAGTGTGCTGTGGTTAAACATCTTACATTGCCTTTCTGCCCTCTCCCCTCCACATCCCACGAGAGCAGATGACACATTTTTATTTCCTTGAGTAAGTCCTCTGAATTGCACAGTGTTCCGTGTAACCAGATGACCCCCACTCCAGATAGAAACTTCTTGATAAAGTTTATGCTGTTAAAACCTTCTCCTCAGGATGGTCTGTCTGAGAAGCAGCAGCACCAGAGTCCACGGCTTTAAAGGCAAGCATAAAACAGGTCTCATGAATTTGGGCCAGTACCTGTCGTTGCAGTCCAGACTCCTCCAGCTTTAGTGAAAGACAGGAACAATAAATACGGACTGTCTGGTAGTACAACATCATTTTGTCTGCTTGAAGGAATTTATATGTGCTCCATCTTCCTTCATCAATGATAAGTTTTTCTTTTGAAGCTCGTCTGCAGTGACTGTTACTCATTCCTCATGAGCAGTGGACTGAGGACCTAGCAAAAATTTTCTAATATCAACCATTCGCATTTTGGATCTTGTGAGCTTAAAGTTAGCACATAATGGTTTTAGACAGGACTTGGCAATAACTTCTTTCTGTCTCTGGTAGGTGAAACATCACATTAATGTCTGTGTGTAGTATCTGGCACACTTCATGATCGAATACCGAAGTCCTGCCAGAAATTGACTCCTCGGTCAATAGGGATGTGTTGAAATGACTCTCAGTCAAACTTATAGTATGGCTTGCCTACCTTTCTAGAGAAGGTTTACACTGTCTTCTGACATCGCTGTTCCTTGGGACCCCTTGTCTTTCAGGCCCTTACAGATGTAGGCACACTCTTAACAGCCTTAATCCATCTTTGGCACGACCAATTCATAGTCCCTAACTGGATTTGAAGCCTGTTTTTAATATGACTTAATATGCTGTCTTTGGAGTCCTAAAGGGGGGAAAAAAAGCAAATGGCACAGTATGTTGGCAAGTCTAACTCCATATCCTACTTCTGTTGGAATAGCTGGTCTGCTGTTTCTGAATAGAAGGGCATTTAGAAGTTAGTTGCATCATGTGGAAACTGCTGTAGTCTTCTGTTTGAGTCGGATTGATTTGTCACCTCAGCTGCTTTCTGTATTGTTTCAGGTGTTTTGCAAACAGTGGAATCTGATCACAAGTGTAATCGTTAAAACATGGAGTCTAAAGAGGAAACTAGCTCTAAATATGCAAACAAACATCAGCTACTAGTTTGACAGACTAGAAAAAGAACATTATGCTGCTCAAGTCTTTTGAAGTGGAATCATAGAATCACAGAATGGTTTGGGTTGGAAGGGACCTTAAAGGTCGTCTAGTTCCAACACTACTTCCATGAGAGCAGGGACACCTTCCTCTAGACCAAATTGCTCAGGGCCCCATCCAACCTGGCCTTGAACACATCCAGTGTTGGGGCATCTCCAACCACCCTGGGCAACCTGTGCCAGTGACTTGCCACCCTCAAGGTGTAAAACTTCTTTCTTACATCTAATCTAATCTTCCTTCCTCCAGTTTGAAGCCCTTACCCCTCATCCTATCACTACAAGCTCTTGTAGAAAGTCCTTTCCAAGCTTTCTTGTAGGCCCCTTTCAGATACTGGAAGGCTGCAATGAGGTCTCCCTGAGGTCTTCTCCAGCCTGAACAACCCCAACTCTCTGAGCCTCTCCTTGTAAGAGAGATGTTCCAGCCCCATTTTTTGTGGCCCTCCTCTGGACCTGCTCCAACAGATCTACAAGTACATTAAAAAACTGATTATTTGAGTAGCTTATAAAAAAGCTCGTACTGTGGAATGGACCATCTCAAACTGGGCACAGCACATGACTTGGGAATGGAAAGGCAGCTATTTCAAGGGGCTTCTTGGGAAGCCTCTGGAGCTGCTTCTCATGGAGCTGCTGTGGGCTGGGTTTGGGATGTGCAGATGGGGCATGGATTAATGGCTCTTAACCTGGGAAGGGCTGGAGGGTAGAGGTGGAGGAGAGCAGGTCAAACAACTGGATGAATTTCCACTGCTGTTGGAAAACCCCAAGCTATTTGCTAGAGTAGTAGCCTTATATGGGAATTTTTTTCTCCATCTTCCTGGCCTCCTCGCTCCTTAAATATACTGAACCTATGTCAAGGCCAGTAAATAACTGCACATTTCTGCGATTCTGAAATTTCCACGCCCTGTCTTGCCCTTCCTTCTAATTCTCTCTAGCAGTTCTGTCCAGTATGTCCTCTTTTGCTATGAAACACTAGTGACTGCCAGCCGAATGCATGGAAGCAATGACCTGCTGCTGCTAAGGGTCCTCAAAGCAGTTTTGCTCCAAAAGAGAGTATTTGTTTCTGTGCCCTCCACACTTACCTTCCAGACAGAGCAGCCATGCAGCACATGTTCTGAGTGAGAAGGTGCCCAGAAAGGAACTGTGTGTTTTCTTTTTGGTTGACTGAGCCGATTAAAAACAATTCTGTGTTACCATCAACAGTCCAAAGAAATTGTTGTCTTGGGGCCTTACTTTGCACTAGATAGGCCTTCTAGACCAAGAATGTTAATAATTCAAGGAATTGCTGGAAATCCTTCATTTCTTTTCCCAAGGTTTGATTAATTTGTTATTCTTCTGGTATCTACTAGTCAATCTTTTTATGAAACTAATAAGCTTTTTGGAGTCTGTTTTCTTTATCCCTGTATGGAATCTTGTGAGGTTAAATCACACTTTAATTAAGAGGTTTTTTCCCCTCTCTAGGTCAGCCTTTGTTTTCACTGTTGGCTCTGTAGACACCATAGAGGAACTAGGAGAGGGGAAGAGGAAGGGAATGTTGAAGGAAAATCTCTATAAAACAGAGTATAAAACAGTTAAAAAATTAAACTGTAGATGTTATCTTGTGTTGCACTAGCTGAAAACTCTGCAAGAATTATTGGTACTAATTTAACTGGAATGTATTACTGTAGATATATTTTCTTTTTGGCTTCTCTCCCTTTCCAGTTTTCTCATACCCTTTCTTTGGCATGTGTTCAAATCATGGAACATGTTGACTTTATTTTCTTTCCTTTTAAGAACAACAAATTCTGAGTCTTTGTGAGAAACCATTTTACTGAACATGTAACGTGCTCAAAGCAAGTTTTCCTGATTTGCAGTTTTGAGCAACTTGAATTTCCCCAACCTGTAAAGTGCCTGCTTTGAAATAAAATTTCCTTAAAAAAAACCCAGTGGGTCCTTACACTGTGTATTTTTGAGATGAAGTTGTGCCTAAACGTCATCTTTGCATGAAAAACCTGCTACCGGTATTTAGTAAGCTCAAAAAGTAATAATTTTCTTTTTTGAAAACTTATTGCCTAGGTTTGTTTTCATAATTTTCGGCATTATTCTGAAATCTTATCTGTTCCCACTGCTTTTAAGTGAACTTTTGCACCAGGATTTTGTTGCTGGCCTCCAGCTGTCAGTAGGAAATTGGTGGGTGTGAGAGATTAACGATACCCTAAACATAATCTGTAGTACTTGTGTTATTACAGGGATGCAATCGCAACTCCAGATCTATAGTTGATTAGCTGGTGGTGTCAAGCTGCTTTGGAGCAGAAAAAAAAACCTCCTCTCTTCATTCTGACCTTTTTCTTTTCAGGGGAAACCTGTGATTTGTGTGTTTGATTTAATTCTGCAGGTTATGAAGTGGTGTGTTTTACAGTGTGTGGGGAGGAGGGAAGCTGGGGGGGGAGGAATTCTTCCTGTTTTTGCAGACCACAAATCCTGTCTGGGGAGCCATTACAAACTATTATGTTGGCTTCTTAGTTTATGTTCAGAAATTAAAGCCAGAGTTAACTCTTTCGGTTTGTTTTTTTTTTTTTTTTCAAAAAAAGGACAAATGTTCTTAAAGTTTGCTGTAACAAGCCAGTGCAATGTAAGTTATGTGCTTTATACCTTTATTTTCTTACGTTCCACCCGATATATACCATTGAATCCACTGATTCCTTTGAAAGTAGTTTTATTTGTGAATTCTTAGACTTACAGAGAATCCAAACAAGGATTACTTGTTAAAATAAGGTGGTAACTGTCAGAATATTCAGCAGACTCAAGGAACAGTGATATTCGTAGATAATTCAAACTTGTATTTGTAGGAAACTTATCTAAAAAGTATTTTTTCATAAATCTACTGTTAAAGCCACACATCATAGAATCATAGAATGTGAGGGGTTGGAAGGGACCTCGGGAGATCATCAAGTCCAACACCCCTGCCAAGCAGGACCATAGAATCTAGGGCAGGTCACACAGGAACGCATCCAGATGGGTCGTGAAAGTCTCCAGAGAAGGAGACTCCACAACCTCTCTGTGGACCCTGTTCCAGTGCTCTGGAACCCTCACAGTCAAGAAGTTCCTCCTCATGGTGAGGTGGAACTTCCTGTGCTGTAGCTTGTATCCATTGCCCCTTGTCCTACCGCAGGGCACAAGTGAAAAGAGGTTGCCCCTTTCTTCATGACACCCAGCCCTCATCTATTGATACACATTAATTAGATACCCTCTCAGGATCTAATGATCCCCAAGGCTCTCAACCTTTCCTCATAAGGCAGGTGTTCCAGTCCCCTCATCATCCTTGTAGCCCACCGTTGGACTTTCTCAAGTAGATCTCGGTCCCTCTTGAACTGGGGAGCCCAGAACTGAACGCAGTACTCCAGGTGAGGTCTCACTAGGGCAGAGTAGAGGGGGAGGAGGACCTCCTTTGATCTGCTGGACACACTCTTCTTAATGTACCCCAGGATACCACTGGCTTCCTTGGCCACAAGGGCACATTGCTGTCCCATGGATAACTTGTTGTCCACCAGGACTCCAAGGTCCTTCTCCACAGAGCTGCTCTCTAGCAGATCGCCTCCCAATCTGTACTGGTGCATTTTGTTGCTCCTTCCCAGGTGCAGGACTCTGCACTTATTCTTGTGGAACCTCATGAGGTTCCTCTTTGCCCAGCTCTCCAGTCTGTCCAGATCCTGCTGAATGGCTGCACAGCCTTCAGGTGTATCAGCCAAACCTCCCAGTTTTGTATCATCAGCAAACTTGCTGAGAAGACACTCTGTCCCTTCATCGAGGTCGTTGATGAAGATGTTGAACAGGACTGGACCCAGCACTGGTGCTTGGGGGACTCCACTAGTTACAGGTTTCCAGCCGGACTTGGCACCATTGATCACCACTCTTTGGACTCTGTCATGTAGCCAGTTCTTAATCCATCTCACCGTCTGTTCTTCTACCTCACGCTTCCTGAGCTTGCTCACGAGGATGTTATGGGAAACTGTGTCAAATGCCTTGCTGAGGTCAAGGTAGTTTACATCCACTGGTCTCCCTGCATCTACCCATTCAGTCACGACATCATAGAATGCTATCAGATTAGTCAAGCATGATTTCCCCTTGGTAAATCCATGCTGACTACTCCTGATAACCTTCTTGTCTTCCATGTGCTTGGGGAGTTCAGATATTGTTGTGTAGGTCACAGGAAAAGGTAAGTTTGACTTGTTTCATTCTAGTATTTATTCTCAGGTCAGGCTTTGTTTATTCTCAGGCTCAGGTTGGTTTGACACTAAGAATTTTTGGGAAAGCAAATGGTAGGAACGTGATGTTTTGGACTGGGGATGAAGATAGAAAGCTTTACAGTAAAGCTAAAACTATTGTCTTAGCAGTGAGTTGGATATTTCTATCTTCTGGGTTTTTGCCCCCCGACTTGAGATTTGGTATATATGTGGAGAAACGCAACTCTTCAGCGAGGCTGTTTAATCAGAGAACATGTTCTCTTAACTGCATGTGTGAAGATTTTTCACATGCTGCTTTATTCATCTTCAGGCTCTTTCTGGCCATCTCGTCTGCTGTACGCTGGGTTACAAAGAGCTCTAGCAGGGTATGGACCTGGAGTGTTCTTGTGCCGGGGTGTATCTTGCCCTGTGGTGTGAATTTCCTGTGCTCGCTGTTACAGCTCACACCTAGAGCTGCTCTCGCTGGAAGAGGTGCCTGTTGAGTCAATTTATGTGACTTTTGTACATAGCAATACTCACCTTGCTGTAGTTCCTTCCTATTATTTCTGACTAGGTCACTTATTTCCCCTTTAGTTTTGAGCAATAAAAATAACCCAAACAAACAGTGACCTTGTGGTTCAACTGAAACAAGGCAATAGAGAAAACAATGCTTCAAACCTTGTACTGCAAAAAAGAGTTCTTCATGAGAAAACTGCTGGGAGTAGAGTGCTGTGTATGAGACATAAAATGACCAGGACAAGGCAAAACGTATGAAAGAAAGAAATATTCAAAGGAATGAATGAATATTGAGAGAGAAATAGCGTAAAAATTACAGGCACCTACTTCTCTTCTGCAGCTGTTTAGAGAAGGAGAAGGGTTTTGCTTTCTGCTGGGAATTTTCTTTGAGTGCTGTTGTGGTTGCAATAATTAATTTATGGTAGAATTGCCACGAGTGTGTTCTAAGGCTTCGTCCTCTCTTCAAGCAAGTTTTTTTTTGTTTGTTTGTTTGTTGTTGCTTTTTTTTTTAGCTTAGCAACAACTCTGTATTTAAGGAAAACCATAAATATATTGAAGGAAAACCATGAATAAGGAGAGCAAACTGGCAGTGCCTTTAGCAGGAAAAAACATCTTGGCTGGATTTTAGAAATCGGTGTTTTGTATGATTTGCTATTATATGAAGCAAAAGCTCATATTACTTGTGAAAGTGAAGTTATTCTTTGAATTTTATAACGTGTCAAGATAAGCAAGAAAATATTCTTTAGGGAACTGTTCCACAAACAGTATGTTGGCATGCAGATTTGGACAGTTGTCATTGCTTCTATTGGCATGAAGGGGATTTTTAACTTGTGTGAGAGGAATTGGACTTTGGCCTCAATCAAATAAGTTTTCCAGAATTTACAGTACTTACATGAAATATAAATACCTTGCTCACAGGCAGATGTGCTCTAAGTCCAATAGTGGCATGTAGTGATTTCTTTGACTTTAAAATACTACTGATAGATCGGAGAATAGGAAATCTTGAATCTGTTTTTTTTATTTCCTGTATTTTCATTTTAAGTCCCTGAGGATGAGTTCTGAAAATCTGGGACAGTTTCAGTGAAGAGTTATGAGTATGAGTAAAGTCTTTGGGAACATCGTGGAAAAATGGAATGAGCTCATTTTTGTTTAAGAGGTGGTATGTGGGCGACTTCTTGGACTCTGTAGTGTTCTAGTGGAGGTAAAGTTGTAACCAGTTTAGAGACCGGACAGATTCCTGTCTAAAGTTGAATGCAAATTACAAAGGTAAGTAGCATTAAAAGAAGTTATCAGTGGTTGTGGTGACTTTGTTGGAAATACTTAAAGACAAATTTGATCTTTTTAAAGAAATGGCTAATTCATTAAAGAAAAGCTTGTGGTTTATATCAGTTAGAAAGCCTGATTACTTATCCCTGTAATCTCTTCTGATTTTAGAATCATAAAATCATTGAGCTTGGAAAAGACCTCTAGGATAATCTAGTCCAGCCTTCATGTCAACATCCCCCAGACCATTAGACCATGTCCTGAAGCACCACATCTACTTGTTTTTTTTAACACCTCCAGGGATGGTGACTCCACCCCCTCCCTGGGGCAGCCTGTTCCAGTGCCTTAACCACTCCTTAGTAAAGAATTTCTTTGTAATATCCAATCTAAACCTCTCCTGGTGCAACTTGAGGCCATTACTTCTTGTCCTGTCGTTAGTTACATGGGAGACCAGCACCAGCCTCACTACAACCTCCTTTTAGGTAGTTGCAGAGAGCAATGAGGCCTCCTCTTCACCAAACTAAACAAACCCAGTTCCCTCAGCCGCTCTTCATAGGGCATGCTCTCCAGCCCTTTCACCAGCTTTGTTGCCCTTCTCTGTACACGCTCCAGCACCCCAATGTCCTTCTTGTACTGTGGTGCCCAAAACCGGACACAGCACTCAAGGTGTGGTCTCATGAGTGCCAAGTACAGGGGTACTCCCTCCGCATCTCTGGGAAAAGTTCTGTGTAATATTTTAAAGCTACTTTCCACCTTTTTTTTTTTCTTCCCACTCCCAAAGACTGGTAGAATTGTTCACATAAGCCTTGGGAAGTCAGTTAATGCAGCTTCCTGCTCAGAAGCACTGAGTTCAGACAAGCTGCCTTAGGGATTTGTCCGCTCAGCCTTGCCAAACCCCTGAGGACAGAGGTCCGACAACCCCTCTGCGTCCCTGTTCCAGTGCTTGGCTGTCTGGATGGAGAAAATGCTGTTTCCTCAGGTCAAATCAAAATCTCCTCAGCCTGCTTGTGGTCCTCCCCACTAGGTGATCGGTGCCTGTTTTGTGTTGGGGACCAAAGCTGGGTTCCGTGCTCTCTGTGGTGCAGTGGGTGCAAGGTAAAGGGGATTAATCACTTCCCTTGACCTCCTACCTACTCTGCTGGTACTGGAGCCCAGCACACTGCTGGGCTTCCTTGCTATTTTTACCCTATAGCTTTTCATTTTTTATTTTTTTTTTTAACAGTTATTTTAGGCTGTTTCCCCTGGGCAGTGCAATCACAAAAAGACATGGTTCTCTGAGGTTTATAGGCCATAGTTTAAGAGCTATTGCTGTTAGAATTTGGGCTGAACGTTACCAAGTTGTCAGAAAAGCAAATTTTAGCAAGTGAAACTTTTCTTTGGGGAAGGTATAAATGATCAAGAGAACAATCTGCGAGCCTGTGATCCGTTGTAATTGAAACGTTAAAAGTGGAACCCACGAGAGTGGGATTGTTCAGCCACAGATGACGTGACCTGTGCTGAATAACTCAGCTCAGAGCCATTGCCTGCTCAGTTCTCTAACAAGGATACGAGAAATTTCATGTGACAGTGTGGATCGGGGGGAAGAAAAAGAAGCAAAACGAAAAGTATGCTAAATGTACTGCTCATTGGCACTTGAATTAAGGGCAATTCAAAAAATGTGATTGCTTTCATGCGAGGCTCTTTTTCAGGTAAAAATACTAGTCTTTTTAAGACTTTTTCAAAACAGTTTTTTCTTTGGTTCTTTAATTTAGCACAACAGACTGGCAGGGTGGACCAGGCTGTGCTGTCCCATCTCTTGTCCCACAGCTGCAGCTCTCTTGGATGCTGACTTACGTCTTTGGCCCTGTTCAGCCTTGGTCTGCCGCTCATGTTTTCTTTCTGGAATTAGAGATCACCTATGTCATTAGAAACAGAGGAGGGTATAGGAGGTATCATCAGTTGAAGAGGTAAGAGGGAGGCGGTGGGAAGCCAAAATGAAGATCTTGTTGAGAGAGGCCTCTGAGAAGAAAATGGCATGAGACAGAGACGATGGAGGAGGAAGGGGCAGTAAGGATTTGTGTGCATCTGCTTGGGCTTTCCTGTAGTGACCTTGCTGGACCTTCACTGGTGTAACTACCTGCTGATGTTGCAGCTCCTGAGATTAGCATTCGACACTGGTTCATGGACTTCGGGTTGAAATGTTAGCTGTTTATTAGTATCTTTAAACCTCCCCAGAGCCGGTGGTTAGCCACGACTGACTAATTACTTCTGTTGTTTAATTATTTCCTGCACTTGTAATGCCATTTCCCAATTATATGCTTTTCCTATTTACCAGCTGCAGTTTTAGTACAGTCCTCGGCTTGTACCAGTGGCCCTTTTCCTTGGCTTACCTCCATCTTTCTGTCCTGTTTTCCATCAGCTGTCATTGCTACAAAATAGTACAACATTTTCTGAACTTCCACCCAGTTCTTAACCGTCAAGTTCAGGGTTAGGCTCGCTGGACCACAATTGTGCAGGCCCAGGAAGAGTCCTTTTTTGTTTGTTTGTTTGCCTTTTCTTTTTCTTCTTTTTGTTATAAACATGGATCTGTTTATTTTTTAAAAAGTCACAAAATTATTTGGAGGAAGAAAACTTGAGTGAGCCAGGGTCTTGTACAGCAGCAGATAGAGACGGGCTTGCCACAGGCACTTCAGATGAAGTCATCAGCAGCTTTCCGTATTTTCAGCTCCGGAAGTTACTTCCTTGTGCACATTCGTTGTCTGTTCGTTTTCCCCCCTCCTGACCTCCTGCTTGTCGCCTCGGTCTCGCTGCAGCTGTACTGCACCTTCTGATTTCTTTCCTTCCTCTCCTCTAGCTCCTTTTCCTTTCTTTGTCTTTGTGCTTGGCAGGTTGTGTTTTACACTTAGCCCAAAGGGACCACAATAGAAGCTAAAACTTTGTTAGATCAAATTCTTAGTTTTTTAGTACGTAAAACAAAACAAAACAAAAATCAATGAGAGGCTAAAAGACCCTGTCTGAGTGACACAGAGACTGGAGGAGAGAACCCACCAAGTAATCTGTAGTCATGTCCATGTGCAGTTGTCACACTGTTCTGTGCACACTTTAGGTAATACAATTGTGAATGCACACGCTGTACTCCTAAAGCTGCCTCTGTCACTCCGTAGCTGGTGGTAGCTTCTCACAGGTGAGTGTGTTACTGCAGGATGTTATTGAAGTTCTGACATTTTCCAGAGTACTCAAAGTGTATGGAGTTATCTGGTTAGCTCTCACTGGTGCATTTAATTTTGTGTTTCCAAATGACTGAATGTTTGGATCTTTATCCTATATTTTCAAGGGTAAAGAAGAAACAATAATCCCAGAAACATGGAATACCCAGTATTTTTCTCCCTAAGAACAAATGAAAATAAAATCTACAGTGCATAGACCTGCATTGGCTGCCAATTCGGTAACTAGGAGGGTCAGGACACCAATATTATTTTATCATCTGAGTTAATCAGCTTGAAAGACTAGGTGGTTGTTCACAGACCAGCTAGAGAGTTGAATTCATCTATTACATGAGGTGAATTTTCATCCTTTCCTGGTCAGAAACATCATGCAGTACTATGATGCTTTATTGCAAGTTGTAGAAGTCACTTTGCTTTAATGTTTACATACCCTATTTGCTATCTTTTTGCTTACTGTGTGCCTCATCCTCACCAAATCTTCAGATTTAGGCTTTTTTTTCTTAGCTTTCTGTGCTGGAGTCTTGTTTCTAATAGCTGGCACAGAGTAGTGCTAGGTGGAGAAGGTGCACAAAGAGCAGATTAGTTACTCTGCTTTGGGAAAAAAAACCCAAAAGCAAACAAACCCAACCAGCCAAACCCCAAACTGATTTTGCTAGTTAAAGTTTTGAACTTAAGTCATATTAGAATCTTCCCTGTGAATAGAGAGCAACGTGGGGAACTCAGGGTGGTGCATTGTTGCTTCTGGCAAATTCATTGTGATGTGAAAGCAGTAGAGCTTTTAAATTAAATATATCCCCGTGCCTTAGAGATCTGCTGTGAAAAACCTCAGTCTGGATGCATAATTTGGCAAAGTTATAAACACCTAAACGCAGGGTCAGAAAATACTTAATAAACTTTTTTTCGGATGGTTGAAGCCTCGGAACGATGCAATGGGAATTTCTCTGTTTCTTGCAGCCTGTGACTTTGTTTTGCTGGCTTCTTCAACTGAAGTGATGGCAAGATTTGTTCTGTTAATATACTGTTCTCTTAAGCACTCTGTGAATACTTGAAAACTTAGTCTCATGACAAGTTATGTTGGCAGTGCGCACAATGAGGAACAATGTCTTCCCTGCAAGGGTTGTCAGGGCCTGGCTCAGGCTGCCCAGGGCAGTGGTGGAGTCCCCATCCCTGGAGGGGTTTTAAAGCCATGGAGGTGTGGTGTTGAGGGACATGGTTTAGTGTTGACCTGGCAGTGCTGGGTGAATGGTTGGACTCGATGACGTTAAAGGTCTCTTCCAACCAAAGCAATTCCATGGTTCTAAGACACCAGTCCAGTAAGAAATACTGAAACTGAGCTTTCCAAACTTTGCAGAAGAGGAGGAAGGAATGGGAGCAAAGCAGATCCACAGAAGGTTTTCCACTTTCTCAAGGGTGTTGGTGGCTTGTGAATGATGTACAGAGAATAGCTCTGTCTGTTTTTTCATCTGGACCCTACAGTGACATCTAACACAGCCTGTTACTGGAGCAGCTCACGTCTGCATAGTCAATAGCTCAGTTCTGGTCTTAGGCTGCAGTAGCATCAGAAAAGTGTGAGAGCATAAGCTCAAGTTTATACTTTTCCTATCTAAATAGCAGTGTGAGCTATGGGCTGAGACATAGGGAAAGGTACAAAAATAGGTGGGGAAAGAAAATTGGATAAAGGTTAGAAGATAAAACCGTGGCAGCTGTGTCAGGGCACTGTTGGCATTGTGACTCTCAACTGGAAAAGGCAGGGCATCCTGGTTTGAGCCAAGATTTCTGCATCATCAGTAGAAAACACTTTCCATGATAATGTAAGCAGAAGGTCTAAGGGGCCCTGGGTCACAGTTGATCAAACAATAAGCTTACACAGAAGCATTTTTCTGTAAATTCACAGTTTGACTTCGGCTGTGGCCACAGTTTGTGTGCTTATGTTACCAGCTTGTGTGTAGGCTTTTATTCTGTGCGAAGTGCTGTGTAATTCAAGGTGCCTTGCCTCTTTGTGAAAGCTGTGAGACTCGTGCAGTAGCGGTCGCAAGTTGCTATATATAACTTGGTTCATGTAATTCCTCACTCCTTTGGATACTGTGCTGTCAAGGCGCTATTTTTGGTTCCATGCTTATTTTTCTATAAGGTGGTAATGATTCATCTTCCATCAAGAATCTGTTTTTTAAACTCTCTAATGATGAAATATTTTTAATGCTTGAAGTGTTTTTTATTCAGTGTGCAAAAAATGTTTAACTGCTTCACTAATTCTGTAATTTCTGTTTGTAGGAGAGGTCTCCTCACAATTTACATGGCCAATCAAGTAAGTAGTCTTTTATTTCAAGAACAAAAATACATAAGATCCATTGGAAACGTATCTTGTTTAAAAATGATGCTGAGATTCTTTGCCTCTAGGATTTTTCTTTGTTTAAGAATTGTGTGTTATTAAATAAATAAGATTATCTTAAGAGCAAATTGCAGCTATAGGTCTTCTGGAAGTAACTGTAAAGCAGAGGCTGTAATGTATTTCATTGTGCGGTGCTCAAAATTACTTATATCGTAGCCCCAGGAAAATGGGTAGTTTTATACATCCCCTCCACTGCAGAATGGCATCTGGTACTTTTAATGTTCATTATTTTGCAGATGAGTAATCCAACACCACATACTTTAGTTTTGTAATGAATTGTTTCTCATACGGATATCAAATACTGCCCATGCAAACATTTTTGCCACATCATTTTACAGGCTTAAATTTTGTGTGTCATATTCCTTATAATCACATTCAAATACAGAACGGTAGTGAATTTATCTAAATGACGCTTTGTTCATTAACTTTTTCTTATCATGTAGTATTTCTGTTACATGTTCATACTCATTTAGAACTGATCTTATTTATGCCGGCAAAATTATTTGGGGTTTTTATGAAGTTTGAGCTGTGTAAAGAGTCATGGGAACTACAAAAAAAGAAACAAACTGAGAGTTGTTCCAGAAGACTGTAACAATTTCTGGGGCCTCAGTGGAGTGCTACAAGTGTAGAACTCTTTGATGATGATAAGATTAAGTAAAAGTGATGAGACAACGGCAATGTATTGCAGTACAGACTGGGGTGATAAAATCGATACCTTCTCTTCCATCCTTGTAAAGTCATTGATGGTGACTCTTGTAATTCTGGAGATCCTGGGAGGTCGTCTTTTGGAAGGAGGTGACATGTTTGCTATCACATAAATATCCTGGAAACTTGCTATATGCGTTTGCCAAACCCATTACAGATTTCTCTCTCAAGTTCTGGTGTTTAACCATTTCTTTTAGGCAGAAATTGTTTCTTGGGTTATTTTATGTTCATACAGTGCCTGTCATTACAGACAGGCTGATAAGTGGGGCTTACAGATTTCAGAAGAGAAGAAATTAATTCTTCCCATTAATTTTGTTTTTGTCAAGTACCATTTTAGCTTTTAGAGCTGCTTGACTCAGATGGCTTATACAGTATCCTTCAGGATTCCTTTTCTTTGTAAGGTTGTTTTTTTTTTTTCTAATTTGAAATTTCTTTCTTGAAATTTAATTGTTTACATGTTCAGATCCTCAGTAACACGTGGGAGCAAAGTTGGATTTCTACAAGGATATATTAACCTTCAAAGGTTGGAAGTTTTCCATAAATTCAAAATGGTAGAAACTCCTCATTCAGGAATGATAGGTGATAGAAATGGTGATAATTAGTTGGGCATGTCATCATTTCTTTGGGATGGACTTTTCAAGAGCAGGGTGATAGAGGTGGGCTTAAATAGCAGCTCCTCTGAGTATCCCAGTTCTGAGAAAGCTGTCAACGTGTTCACGGCCCTTAAGCTGTGATGCCACACAGTTTACTTGGTGGTGGATGGGGTTACGAGGGAAAAAGTCCTGTTTTAGAGACGCCATTTGATGCAATGGATATTCTCTTCAGCCTAACGGTGTATTTTAGTCACAAACCTTTGGTGAACTCAGGGCTACCAGGGTTTGCTTCATAAACTGCCCTTGATTGTGACATACTTCCCTTGTTAGCAAGCTGTGTAATCGTGGTAAATATTTCCCTATCTGTGTTGCTTGTGTTTGGTTTAGAACTTTACATGCTTTGATAAGACTCACTTATAAATTTACTAGGCCTTTAAAACATTTATCTCTGTCATCTTTAGATTGCAGCATGCCTTGTTCTGAAAGCTGGCAAATGTCGATCGTTAGTGATGGAAGCTAGATTGTGAAATTACACTGCACTACTTGCATTCTATAAGACTCATGTCATGATTTGTTAAGATATTCATTGGACTAAACATATTCCTTTTTGTTTCACGCTTTGCTAAACTGTTTGGCAGCTTGAGCAATAATAATTGAGGCTTTTTGTGTGCTTCTTCATTTGTGCCTTTGGTTACACAGACGGGAGGAAATTGTAATTAGGTTTATTGGTTATTATAAGCCATTATCATGAATGTTGCCGCAGTGAATTTTTACAGCTGTGTTAGGGATTTTTAAATCAGAAAATTTAACTTGTATTGTCCTGCTGGCAGTGCATGACAGTTTGTCCTCAGAGATGAAATGATTTAGTGAAAGGGGCAGAGGTGTGTTGAAGTCTTCACGCACGGCTGCTGTTCCTCAGTTCAGTGAGTGAAGTGCAGTAGAACGTGAAAGGCAGTGGGTCTGAGGATTCTTGTTCTAAAGGTGGCATTTTAATTCTTTTTTTTGATCTGGAGCTAGAAGAAATGTATTAATAAGTGTCCTGGCTAATTTTAAATAAGTTGGTGATTATAGATTTATGTGAACCTGAACTCTCCAGTTGCATTTCCTTGCTGCTTACACAATAAAATGACAGATTGAAAACAAGCTACTTAGAGAATATGGAAAAATTGAATAAAAATGCTTTCTTAGACTAGCTTTCTGCTAAACTGAAGCTATACAACAATGCATTTCAGGGCTTTGATTTTCCTTTTTTTAATTTTAAGTAGGAACTAGAAATAAGCGTAGGAGTGAAGGATCTGTGGTTTTGATTTTGATATACAGAGATTAAAATCAACTTCTGAGCTTCTCACTTGAAGTTAGTCAAAGCTTTTAGAAGTGTATTAATATGACTGAGCCGTAACATTGTTGAACATGTGAGCTTGGACATTTTTAACTAGTTACAGTCTGAGACCTGACAGACCTGGGGTTCTGTGGTCCACAGAGAGCACAAAGTCTTTCAAGTTCTATTTTGGATTGCACTTGTTAAAGTCAAGAAATTTCTAGGATCGTAACAGATCCATTGGTAGTGAACATATAAGATGATCCTTCGTGGATAATTTGAGATCAAAAGGAACCCCAAGATTCCAACAAAAGGTGAAAAGTGAAATGTAATCTTGTCAGTTATTTTTATCTGGAAAAGTTGATGATATTAATGACTGCTCGTGAGTAAGACCTGTAGCTCTTACATTTCCAAACAGTTAAGGAACACTTTATTGTGAACAGCTCAACAACTGAGTTGTTGCTTTTAAGTTGAAGAAAGCACATCTTTGGATTAGGGTGGGGTTTTTTTTTTGTATTGGAAACAAAACAAAGAAAGGCTATCCTCAGTGTGTGAGATAGGAGGGGACTAATCTGGAGTAGGAGCAACTTGATATAAAACTTGACAAACAAAAATTTAGGAAAACGAATACGTTGCCATTGAAATGTTACACTGAAGAGGCATATGCTGAGCTACAAAGTGCTTTTTTTCCCTTTACTAGATAAAAATGTGTGATGTTTGAAAATCAAAATGTGCATCACCATACCAAAGCTTTTCTTTGTTTTGTACTATGGGTTCTAAGATATGGTGTGGTAATTGCAAAATAGGAAATGTTAATATTAACAAGTTGTTCTTGAGGGTCACGGGTTAAAGGATGTAAAGCTCAAGCATAAAATAAGGCAGCTGGAAGCAAAAGGCAGAGTGATACAGTTGAGGACTGGTTGTTGAGTGTGAGGGGAGGAAGAGGTGTAGGAATCTGGCCCAGCCGTAGAGAGAGTGTTAGAGCGTGGAAAGGTATAAATTTATAAAACAAGGCAAGAGAGATAGGAAGAAAAGGAGGCAAAGAAGTACAATCTGAAGATGGGAAATGAGAATTTATTGTGGCAAGAGATATGAAGGGACTGGAGCTGGGCTGATATGATGGCAATTGGTTTGTGGGAGTGTTACAGGTATAAGAGCAAAGGTGAGAAAACATAGTGTCTTCTAGTTAAATCAGTGAGAGATGATAAAGAAAATGATACGTCTGTAGGGAAGGGAAAAGATGAATTTTGTTACAATGAACACGAAGAGAAATTGAGCAAGAGCCCAGAAAGAAACAGAGAGAGAGGGTGTTGGTGAAATCCTGGATGTGGGAGCTGGAGAAATTGTTGTCAGCAATTGCATCTGGATAAAGTTTACACAGTAATATGAAGATCTTGTGTTTTATTTATCACTATGCTGATGTTAGGTCATTGGTACTTCTGCTATTTATGGAGTATTGGACATAGGTCTTCGAATACAGAGGCAGAGATCCGGCTTTAAAGCAAGACACAAACAGGCACACTCGCCGTCAGTGCTGTGATAGCAAAGCGTGGGAGGACGGGTGCATCTGCCCAGGCGTGGTGCAACGAGGTGATGATATATTCTCTTTGTTATCACTAGTCTTTAAATGCTGCGAGGACACTCAAGAGTGTACAAAGAGTGCAAGAAGGGAAGACTTTCAAAATTTTGTGCATCCAAACCTCTGACATCTTTGGAAAGCCTCTGAGACCTGCTGTGACTGTGCTCACTTCAGCAGCCTGCTAATTAATCTGAGGGCCTTCATATCTTGGTGCTGCTCCTTTCAGAACAACCAACTCCTTCCCTTCCCTACGTCTGCTATTTCAGAACGCTTTTTTTGTTTGCATTTCAAGTCCAATTAAGAAATAGTTAAAGCTGCTAAGAAATACTGCTCACATTGAACAAATATTGAAACAAGCAAGTTGATCAAAGCTGTTCCAGTGGGTGATGCTCTGCTCCTGTATATGACTGTTGTGCTGGTTCAGCCATCATCATTTTACGCTGCCAAAAGTTGCCTGAGCACACAGGCCAACGCTGAACTCAGCAACATCCCCTCACAAGTCTTCTTTCAGACAGTCCTGCCATAGGTTCCTGTGGGTCCAGCTCCTCTGCTGCCCACTGTGGTGCCAGCATTGCCTGCTGGACACAACAGACAGAGATGGCTCCTCAGTGGCCCTTCACATGGAAGGACACCACCAAGAGAGCTCAGCAAGATGCAACCAGCCCCAACAGAAGCCACACCGAACAGGAAGCTCTTCCAGCTGATCAACTTCTGGTTAAAGTAGCCCTGGCCTCACTCACCACCCCAACCATGGCCACCTGGGTGAGGGCAGAGCCACAGAGGCACAGGTGGGCCAGGTGCTGCCTCTGGAACATGAAGTCAACAGAAACAACAGAACATTCTTCTAGGTTGTGACTCATTCACAGGTCAACTGCAACTTGGGGCCCACAGCTCAGGCCCCAGCACTTCAATGATAGAGAAGTAGTAATACAGCAGAGCACCAACTTTTAAAGGAGTCCAAGCAGTTTCACAGTTGGATTGTTTTTCAGTTACATAAATAGACTAAATCTAGGTTCAGTTTGGCTGTATCTTTATTTCAACCAGTCAATGCGTGGAACTTGTGCTCTTAAAGCTTGAAATATTTGGTCTAGGAGAATGGAAAAACGCTGACAGAGACTTAAAAAGAAATCCCTCAGCATCTAATGGAGAAATGAGAATCCAGTGCTCTTCAGTCAGCTTTAACTGCAGATACTTTTATGTTTTTTTACAGGATGGAAGTCATAGTGATTCAAAATATCACTAAATCTTCATGCTTTGCAATGTTTTTAAAAAATGAAAGCCATTAGCTTAGTTTAAGATACATGGCACATGCAGGCAGCGAAGTACATACCAAGCCTGAGAGAGATACAGCACAATGTAAAACATGGCTCAAATGTTTGAGGCCAAGAGCCCTCCAGTATCACTTTCCATATGCACTGAATTTGTTGTTATTGTTTCGTGCTTTATGGGGATGATACGTGGAGAGGTGAAAGAAAGAAGAGTGAGACTTGCTGTGGGAAGAGAAGAAGCGACGGCTACTTGCACACAAGAAGTTCCCTGACACTGAGCGTTCCCGAGTTATTTTTCTCACCGGCTTATCAGAAACTTTCTGTACAAAATTGCCAATGTGCCTGAGTTGTTTTGGATTTTCAAGAAATACTTCATGCCAATTGCAATTTAATGTGGGAGGGTACTATGAATAATACAGGTGGAAGGGCTTTGTTGTTGGATTTTCTTTTGAGTAGTGTGCTGTTTGACTATAAAATCATGTTTCTCATTTGCATAACTTGCAACTCTGAGAAATTACCACCTAGTGCTGGTATATGCTATCAAACATTGTGCACCGATTTCAAAGTATCCTTTTAAATTAACAAAAAGTTCATGATTGTCACTTCTTCATTGAGGGTTCTGTGAAATAGTAGGTATTTAACATGTCCCATTTGTTTTGGCAAACAATTATATTTGGTTACACAGTTTATTTATTTTAAAACAAACCTGATGTTTTCTGTTTAAACTTACTAAATGACATTTTATAAACAAGGCACTGCCCAACTCCTTTTCTCCACTGAGAACAATTCCATTTTAATCAAAAGGTGGAGGCAATCCAGAATGAAGAAGGCTGGATGGATTTACTTTTGCCCAGTACCTATTTAAAGTTTTTAGTTGCTCTGGGTTCTAGTGAAATGGATTTGACTACTTCTTCTGTTCTTTTTAGCTAATTAAAACTCTGTTGTGTGCTTTCGTGTAGTTCTCAGTGTTAACATTTTACAAGGATTGCTGGGACAGGGAATCTTAGCTATTCTTCTAGCATATTAGCCAAGGTAGGAATACCTGGATTTTTTTTCAGTTTTCTAACATTTCAGATGTTATCTCCACAACTGAAAGTCCATAAAGTAAATGCTTGAGACACTTGTCTTCCAGGATGCTAGCTGTCCTCCTGCCACCATCTCTTCCTTGCTTTGTCACTGTTATCTGTGCCCCTCTCCTGGGGTGACGGTGCCTTTGGTTGTAGCAGCAACTGGCAGGACCATATATGTTTATTCCTTGCATTGTCACCTTTTGAATTGATAGTGTGTCAGTTGAAGTAAAACCATTACTTAGTTCTTTCTTTTAGGCAAAAAACCGTAAGTACTGTTGTTAGAATACTAAGCCTTATTTTCTTGGTTTAATAAGTTATTGTTAGAACAGCACAAATACATTGATATTTGATTTAGGTTGTATATTAGAAAAAATTCTTCCCTGAAAGGGTTGTAAAGCCCTGGAACAGGCTGCCCAGGAAAGTGTTGGAGTCACCATCCCTGAGGGCATTTTAAAAATGTATGGTTGTGGTGCTTAGGGACATGGTTTAGTGGTGGACTTGGCAGTGCTGGGTTTACAGTTACGGATCTTTTGAAACCCGATTGATTCTATGATATTACCTTCTGAACTACTGCTTAACCTAGAGGGGGGAAAAATTCCTGTTTGAAGCTCACAGGGAAGCTCTTGGGTTTTCCTCCTTGAAAACCACACTGAGCTGGAACTTGAGATCATAAAAGTAATTCTGCCTCAGAGAGGACAAAGCCCAGTGTTGAGACAGTGTTCTGAAGCGAGATACTGGTTTCACTAGAGAAGCATCTGTTATGCCCTGGTGAGACCTCACCTGGAGTATTGTGTCTGGTTCTGGAGCCCCCAGCATAAGAAAGATGTGGACATATTGGAGTGTGTCCAGAGGAGAGCCGCCAAAATGATCAGGGGAATGGAGCATCTCTCCTATGAAGACAGGCTGAGGGAGTTGGGGCTGTTCAGCCTGGAGAAGAGAAGGCTCCGGGGGGACCTTATACTGACCTTCTAACACCTGAAGAGGGCCTACAGGAAGGCAGGGGAAGGTCTATTCACAAGGGTTTGTAGTGATAGGACAAGGAGTAATGGTTTTAAGCTAGGAAAAGATAGGTTTAGGTTGGATATTAGAAAAAAGTTCTTTAACATGAGGGTCATAGAGCACTGGAACGGGCTGGCCAGAGAGGTGGTGGAGGCCCCATCCCTGGAGTCATTCGAGGTCAGGCTTGATGAGGCTCTGAGTAACCTGACCTAGGTTAGATGTCCCTACTTTTGTAGGGAGGTTGGGCTAGATGACCTCTAGAGGTCCCTTCCAGCCTGAAACTTTCTATGATTCTATGATCACTGCCTATTGTATGGGAAGAGCAAGAAGGGCACAATTTAGTACTGTCTAGAAGGTCTCAAGGGCTGGCTTACGGCAATATTTCTGCATGGACAAACTGCCTTAGGTGGTGACTTGCTGCTGTGGTTGGTAACTTGGGACAGAAGTTCAAGAATTAAGCCTTTAATTTTAGTGCTAACAAGAAACAGGACTTCTCTGGTATCAATTCAGACATCTATGTCAACTCACTGCTGTTTTCACTGAGGCTACAATTCTAATATATCTTTCTTCTGTAAAACATCTGAAGTTTGAAGCTCAGCTGAGAGTCCTGAATCCCTGCTTCTAATAGTGGCATTTTTGCTACTATTTTGGCCTGCACTGTAACTGGGATTTTGTGAAGAGTTCTTTGCTTCTGCTTCTATCAGATCATACGATGTTCCTTAGTACGTCCTACCTTTTGTTGCAGGATGGTATTTTTCTGCTATTTTGTCATCTGAATTTAGGGGGAGAGCCTCTTCTGTAGCTTCTGCTTCTTTACTGCTTGCATCTTAGTGGAAAAATGAGGTAGAAAACAAAGAGCTTGCATCTTTTCCATTTCACAGAAGGCATACTCAAATGGAGCTCATCTGACGTTTGTTCTATGACCTTCACATTGTTTACTGTGTCTCATGGTTTAAAGCCGGGCAGAGTCATCCCCTTGTTCTTAGAATGACACTTGGGGTATGGCTGGTGTCACAGCATGGACAGTCAGGCATCACAAATGCACTTTTTGCACAGAGGACTTGAATGTCATCAGTTTTACCCAGCTGAGGAAAGAGAACCAAGATTGATGGAGTTTTATACCTTAGATTTTTAAAGAGCAAAAAAGAAAGCAAATTACATGTTAGTTCAGACTTGAAGACACTGTGCTTGAGTGAGAAAATGTGGTTTGTTTTTTTTTTTAAATGTAATTTCAATAGACAATCTTTGACACTCTAAATGGTAATGAAATAAAACATTCTTAGGCACTAATAGCCCTTAGATTATTTTGCAAAATAAAGCCTTAAAATACAAAGTTGCCTTTCAGAAACATGTCAAAGGAAGGAAAAAATCAGTGAAACAAGGCTTACAGATTCAAAGATCTGCAGAATCTGAATCCTACAATTGGAGTGTTGCTGTCGATGGCTACAAACTCTTCAGAAAGAACAGGAACGGATGGAGGGGTGGAGGTGTTGTCCTCTAGGCTAAGAAATGGATGGACTGTAAAG
>VZZY01025360.1:9714-25342 GCA_013400335.1 Eurystomus gularis | reverse complement strand
ATCTAACCCCCAACAGGATTATAAGTATCTTCTTTGCATTCTGCCTGTTCAGAAGCATCACTATTACGGTCTGCTGTCACACCAGCTTGGACTATAATGATCTTATATCCCAAGCAGTGTTAAACCTTCTCCTGGAGTGGTTGCGTGAATTCCAAGAAGAACTTAAGGTGCCACAGGAGCTGATTCAGAGCTTTCAATATGTGACCCTTGGACGATGTCGAATTGTATCAAGAAATCAGTCTCAGTGGTAATGATATCCTCTTCTAAATCACAAGTAAAACTCAGATTTTGTTCTTAAGAAGTAATGAGGGAGCCTATTACCTAGTTTAGACTTGATGTTTTAGCCTCCGTGTTTTCCAGCACTCCACTGGGGGCTTTGCACCTAGCCTACAGCATTTTACTCACAGCCTGCAGTACTAGAGGCTTTATATTTTATCATGTGTGCACACAAACGCATTTTATAAAACTCAGTCTTTGTGCTGTAGAGCATCAATCAGCAATGCACTGCTTCATTGTAATCAAATGGGACTGCATGATAGATCATTTGTTTTACTAAACAGACAAAAGATAAATCTATGAATCATGTCTGGTTTGGTGTTACAGAAAAATACTTTCATGGTGTTTATAAAATAAATTCCTATAAATATATAGTGTTATTTAAGAAGAAGCATTATTAAATTTTTGGCTGATAGTGGCTGGGAAATAATTTTTGTCTTAAAACAAAGCTCTTTCTAAAGTATTACTACTACAGTTATGATACCTGACCTTCCAAAAAGCCACGGGAGTGCTGTGATGCTCTGAGCATCTGTAATTACACAGAAAAATTAGTCTTACTTGGATCAGGAAGGTGCTCTTGATATAAATCTTCTGGTAGCCTGCTTTTACAACACTTCAGTTCACATTGTAGAGTGTCCATCCACTTGATTCCTTCTGCATGATGCAAGGTAACAAGATATGTGCTTCAATCACAAGTGGGCATTGGTCTTTGAGACCCTTCTAAAGGTAGTCCAAGAGTGGGTTGTGCCCTGTCCCCAAATGCAACATATTCAAAACTGCACAGTGAGGATGCCGGTTTCTCAACACCAGCTGTTAGACTGTTCAGATCTCTCAGCTGCACTGCTCTATCTAAGGTAGATAGAGGTAGGCTAGGGCACCACCTTGTAGTTGACAGCACAGGCTTGTTATGGGCTCTCTGTTTGCAAATTGCTTCCACGCTCAATTCTGCAGACATGTTTTCTATCTGAAAGAGAAGGAAATAATTTCCGAAATGTGGAGCTTAACAGACAATTTCTTACTGCGCTGTGATGTTTTTTAAATACCAGTTGCACCGTACTTCAGCATGAACCTGATGATAGTGTTTAAAACCACCTCTCAAAATGTCTTGTAATAGACAATTCACATTTATTTATTCAGAAGAAAAGATGAGGTGAGAGCGTTGTACTTATTCAGGCATTATTGGGTATTGATCTTATATGTTACTTCTAGTCTCTTTAAATACCGTTAACAAGCCCTTTTCCAGAATGGAATATTGTTTTTCTGTGTATTTAAAAGACTGCGAATAAAAACCAATTGGTTGGGTACTCCCGTTATCATCCCCAAAATGTAAATCTTAGTAAAAATTAAAGGCAACTTGTAAACTGCAATTTGAAGTATCAGCAGTCTTTACACTTAAGCCATGGTGTTAAACTGTATCAGCATACTGATTGTACTACTTACAAGAGAGATAGCTGTATCCTGACTAACATGGGATGAAAGAACTGTTAAGAGGTAATTCTCTAAGTGTATTAATGAGGGCTTGTTTTGTTTTATATGGAAAAATTGAACTGTGTTCAAGATAAACTGGAAAAGTCTGTGCCAGTGACAAACAAAGACTTTTTTTTAATTGAACAACAATACACCCCAATATCATGTCTGTGCTTGAAATGACTATAGTAATTAATATTAAATTTCAGACCCAGTTACTGCAAATACAAGCTTCTGTAATCATGATCCAGGATACAAATAAACATGAGACAAATCACAGAAGCCTTTAACTTTCTTTTTACTTAGCCTGTCCCAGTTAGTGCTTTTCATGCACCTGGATGTATCAGCACTAGTTACCTACAGTTCAAATGCCTCTTTCCTGAAAATAAAATGAGAGAAGAGTTCCCCATTGAGCTCGTGTGCCTCTTGGAGTAGAGAGTAATCAGACAATAAAAAGGGAACAAACAAAAAGAATGGATTTTTTTAATGAAGTTACAGACTGGATTCTTCTTTAAATCATGAATTTAATTATTTATTACTTAAGCTGACATAGGTAGCTCTCTGTAACACAACATGTAAATTAAAATATAAGTTGTATCAGGCAGGCCTTTTCCCCTTTTCAAAATATTTGCATTCACAGATGGGACCTATGCAAAGACATTTTCATATCTTGAGTAGCTGCAACTGTTCATCTTGATTGTTTTCCTGCAACACATGAAAAAAGTGGTGACTGCAAAACCCAAACCCCCTTATTGCTTAATTTAATACTCTAGGCTGTTCTCCTTGCTCTTTTGTTCTTTCAGCAGCAGGCAGGACTGAGACTAATAGCAATGTCTCAACTCAGATGGCAGCAATCTTCTTCCACTGCTGTTTAGTTTCCACATCCACTGTAGTCTTGGCAGTGCTATAATTTTACATGAGCTTTCATGCCATGATGTCATAATCATTTACGATATTACTTGCCTTTTATAATCCTGAAGGTTAATGCCTGTGTTTTGCCCTGATAACTAAATCAACCTTTTTAGGGTTGCAAGGAAAACTGTGATGCTAGTGGTGAAAAAGTTAGATTTGCCTTGTATTTGGAAATGCCCAGTGTGCACAGGGGCATGTGCATAGAACAGAGACATTCTGAGATGCTGCTGCACCTTGCAGGATGCCTGGAGGGCTTACCTGGAAAGCATGTGTCTCAAAGCATATGTATTTACAGAGGTGGTTCAGAAATGTGTTTGATCCCAATGCACCAAAACCTTGCTTTCTCATTATTCACCCATGAAAGCACTGGCAGCTTTGACTACTTTATGAACGGTTTTAAAGTATGGCTAGTCTGAATTAATCTGTTATTTTCTCTAGAGATGGTGCCTTACAATGACATATATTTACAAAAGACAGTGGTAAAAGTAAGTATATCTTTCTCTTCAGTTCTTGTTTGACAGGATAGAGAAAAAATGTTTTCTACTTAGAAATTTCCCATTTTTTTATTTCTTGATACAACACTTGGAAGTCCCCGTTGTGACATGCTTGGTAGCTGCAACAGTGACAAAGCATTGAAATAGATTACCTAGAGCAGATCTTAAATATTCATCAATTAAGGATTTCAATAACTGCTTAGGTAATAATCTCTCCAAAATTACATCAGTGTAGTGATGTGTCATGAGGTTTGGAGATAGACTAGGCAAACTCCTGAAGTCCCTTCTGGCCCTGTTTCCTATGATTTTTCAGGTTGGTACTCAGGACTCCCTGGGAAACAAAGGGACATTAAAGTACAATAAAATCAGACCAACAGAAGAGGAAAGGCTATGTTGTGCTGAAGTCAGTGCTGTTGGGTCTGGCAAACAGTATGGCTGATTTATTTTTTTTAATAAGACATTATTACATTGTTTCATTTGTGCTCAGATATTACTGTTTTTCACCCAGAGTCCCTGATGGAAAGACAATGGAATTGAGGGGAGTAGGTGAAAACTGACTATTGCAGGAATAATGATTCCTGAGTAATGTTTCCAAAGTATATGTGTTATACTTTTCATAAAGAATATAATATAATTTATAATGTCATTTTTAATAAAGAATATAATACAATAAAGAATATAATACCCCCAAATAGCATCTGCATATGCTTGCCCTTCAGCAAGTGCCTAATTGTGCATGCTATGATAGAGCTACGATCACCCTAGCATGTGCAGTCATTGTCTCTTGGAGCTCTTTCCAGAAGTAAAAGCAAGTTTTTCCCTCAAGAGAAAAACCCACAAGCAGCCCATGCTTCAGAGCCTAAGACTGCACTAGTCAGGACAAGATTTAGCCAGTATCTTCTCCTGCAAACAATGATCCAGATGGTTAGTGACACATCAGGTGGACTGTCTCCTATCCCTGTTATCTCTGTAATGCTGGAGCAGATAGAAAGACCCACCACAAAGTAATTCATCATACAGAAACAACAGCTTCTGTCTGTGCCTTGTACATTATGGTATCTGAAATGACACAACTAAAATAGTCATATTTTGCAAATTACATCCTTGTTCAAGGAGACGAACAATCAAAAGGTGAAAGGCTGTGTAAAAGGGCATTTTCAAGTTCCCTGGTGTGCAGAAGAGAGATACTAAAGCTGGTAAACTGCCATGACAGTAAGTTCGATAATACTGCTTTTAGACATGCATTGGTTTCATTATTCTCTAAAGTCTGGGATGAAGCAGATAGTTTTCCAAGACAAGCAATGATGAAAATCATACCAGAGAGAGAGTGAGCAAGGAAAAGCTAGCACAAGCTCCATATACTGGCAAGAAATAGTGAAACTATGTTTCATTTTTACATTCTTGTCTTTATACAGTTGTCAAGAAACAATACTTGTTCCCCAGCTTCCAAATCATTTGGTCCTGAGCTTCCTTTCCAACCCTGGATGCCGGTCAAACTGCTCTGGCAGATTCTTCACAGAGTTGAGTGCACATTGAGGCTTTCCCAGGGATATCTGTGTCCCACAATCTGTCATCAGCTCTACACCTTGCTCTAAAGTTGCAGGCAATGTTTGAAACCATAGCTTTTCCTGGAAGTGCAAACAATGCTGCTTACATGCAGGAGCTCGGGTCAATCACGCCATGATCAATATGATCAAGTGAAAGCCATTTATTTAGTAAAACATCGCTCTTTTATAATCTCTTTGGCATAGCACGCAGTAAGTTATTCTACTATTGGTTACATGGTGCACATCATTTACCTAGCAACAATTTCTAATTGGTAACACATATTCTTCAAGCTCTCCTTGTAGGATAGCTCAGTCCATTCTCCCCACACATGCTGATTGGTGGTTCTTCCTCTTGTCCCTCCTGCTATGACCGCTGACTTCTTGCCAGGTTGCTGTTGTGTGGAATTTGCTCATTAGGCCTCTTATCTCCTTCACTCCCTGGGACTCTCCAGCCTCAGGGCTTCCCAGGCTCTTTCAAGGAAACATCATTGTCTGCTCAAGGCTAAAATCCACCCCTGAGTCCTCAGACTGGCTGCGGACTCCCACACTTACAACCTCTCCTTCCAGAGTGGGAGCTGGAAAATATGAGTAATAATTAGGCCTCTGTGGGTCTCCTAGCTAGATTACAACAGTTAATCGTCATACAAATGCTTATATTTAAGAATAAAGTAATGGGTGGTTTCTTACATCATTTTCCAAAAGCAGCTGACACCTCAATCTTTAGCTGACAAGATTGGCTCTGCCACAAAAGCTAGATTTCACTCAATACCAGAATTTCCCAGGCAGATGGAAAGCATTCAGTCAACTCAGCCTGAATACTCCTAGGTTGAATGTCCAGGGAATAACTACTTCTTTCTGCTGCTCTGATTCTCAGGAAGCATAAGTGCTTATTAATTTGTGAGGTAAAGGTAACCATGAATCTCAGATCCTCAAAATTAAGTGTAATATTCACTATATCATTCTTGCTTTCCCATAGGAGGGAAAGAAATTTTGAAGTCAAAGAATGAGAGAGAAAGAGACAGGGAGAAAGGACAAAAAAGGGAGACTGGGGAGAAAAAAGTGAAGTGAATCAATTGTCAAAATAAATAACTATTTTATTTTTTGTTTGCAGATAGTAAGGTGGAAGTCTCAAGCTATTGGTGAAGTGTTTTCAAATCTTTAAGAAGTGCTGCACCTGGTTATAAGACTGATGGAGTCGGTCTTACAAAACATGGACAGAGCAAACCTGAGGTTCCTCCACACTTTGCTCAGAGCTGACATGTTTTGAAGTCTCTCAGTAAATAACTTTCTTTCCTTTCACCATGCATCTACTTAGAATAACAGGCTGCTGGGGTAAGATGGCTTTTGCCATTACCTGATGATCACTATACTTCAAAGCACAGAAACTGACATTCCTCATAATTGTTTTCCCTTTGAACTCTAACTAATTTAAGTGCAAATATTGGTTTTCTTCCTCCTTGATAAGCCATTTGCTTCAGTAGAGCTCTTTACACTCTTTCCCGTGTTGCCTTTCCTATCTAGGAGCAAACAGGTCTGACATCAGAGTGGTTTGGACAGGAAATCAAAGCAGGAGGTCTTCAGGGGTACTCACTCAGGTACAAGCAATCATATTACTGTGCTGTAAAGCCCCTGTTTGACATAATCTGACATCACCACTGCACAATGGCAGAGGTATGGGATGTTGTAGGCCTAGAGGGCAGCATCAAGAACTGAGGCAGCTAAGACTGAAACAGAGCAAGTGTTTTACATACCCATAGAGGTAAAATTAATAGACATATAGAGCATGTAACAGAACAGTTTTTCCTGAAAAGCTTCAGGGGTTAATACAAGCACTGCTGGGTTGGCAGTGGATTGCCTCCAGAATAATATCCTTCCTTTTTCACTGAGTGTTCGCTCTGAAAACCCAAACCTTGCTGTTTGCTCTGTGCCTCCAGAAAGGCTTTGTAATTTGCAGTATCGAGTGAAAGTGACAAAGCAGGATGTTTTCTTTGTGAGAAGGTACCCTGAGTACACAGCCCATCATCACTATTCAACTTTCAAAACAGGGGTGACATGGTGAGAGACTGCCAGGGAAAGGTCTAGATCTTGTCATCATCATCTGTCCTGACTCAGCAGTGGCAGAAGAGCTGGACAGACGTGACCCTGGGGAGGTAGCCTGAGTGACTCATGTGGCAGTGAGGTGGCAGGGTTCTTCAGAGCTCTGAGGAGGCTCTAAAGGCAAGTGCAAGGAGCATGTCAATTCCTACTTAGAAACTTTCCCTCCCTTTAATACGAAATATTTTGTAATATACAGTAAGATTGGTTTATTTTATTGTATCTTACACTTTTCTGCATTACAGCTTCATTCCATTCAATGTTACTGACATTGCTGAATTAACTCCAAGTCAATAAGTAAAACCAGGTTTGATTTTGGACCCACAGGACTAAAAAGGCAGGCTCTGCTTTGAAACAGCTCTACAGAGTAATCCCATTTTCTTACACTGCCAGCTACATGGCATATTCGCAGTAAGCAGCAAAAACATGTTACATGTGTTTTTACCTCTCAGTAGCACAGAACCGCAGTGGTTGTGGCAGAGTTTTCTTGAGAAAAAAATGCATCATGGCACTCCCCAATGATGCAGCTATATTGCATTTTATTTACAAGGTCAAAGCCTTACCGCATTTAGATGCAAGCTATCCTATTGAGAAACTAAAATATAAGTAAGGGAAACACTGAACCTGCAGAACTTTTATTCCAAAAGCATTTCACAACCTTACGTAAGGGGGACAACAGGGCTGACAGTTAAAACAGGTCCTTTTTTTGAGGTTTGAGAACGTGTGCTAAGGAATGAGAAAAAAGTGTGGAATGCCAACTGGCTATTGGAGCAAAGCTGGGCTCCTAAATTGCCTTGAAACAATGAAGTATAAACAACATGAGTTCATTCCACCTACTCCTTTGAAATGTCACCGCATCACAACAAAGCATAACATGAGGGCTTCTTTTTATGAGACAGATTCAGAATGTAAATTCACTAGTCGTTTTTTTCACCAGTAGCACTGTGTGCATTTATCTGTTACATCTATCCACAGTAGGCAATGGAATCTGTGCCTGGGTGGTGCAAAAGTTAAATCATTTAACCACCTTCCTTTGCTTTCCACATCTTTGATTATTACATAGGACTCATAAGGCACAATATTTGGAAGTGCTCCATTAACTTGAGTTAATGGATATTTGTGTTTTATTTGGTCATTTCCATTAACAGATAGAAATAAACATTAATAGAAAAGATAGCTTATCTAAAGTGCAGCATTATCCACATAACTCACAGTACCTGGAATTTAGGATCAGATTGTCTCAGTATATGCATATTGATAACAGTTAACAGTTTGGTGGACCACTCTGGGGAAAAGAGACAGAAGCATAGCTATTTACCTCCTAAAGAGGTTGAGAAGACTAAGACTAAGACTAAGATCTGCAACATTAGGGCTTAGATTTGAATTCCAGGTCATATACTAAATGCTATGGAATAGCAAAATTGGTCACCTCTCCAGCATTAATCTAAGAGGTATCATGGGACTGGCATGCCAGGAAACACGTTATTGAGAAATATGGTTTAAGTAAGTTTTTAAAAAAATAAATGTCAGACCTCTCTCTTAAGGACAAGGATGATTATAAAGATATCCTTAAATGCATGACTTGCATTTGCACTGGAAAAAATAAGAAAGGCTGTGATTAACCTCTTAAAGCCTGCACATTCTGAACCTTTAAAAATACCCCAATAGCTCAGCTGTCTCCACAGATGTTTGCCTCTTACTTTTTTTTTCCTCCATTTCCTGAAATGTATCTTTCCCATGGAGGTGGACTAGGGACACAGCAAACTAAAATCTACCCATCCCCTCACTCTAGCTAGAGCACAAGACAGAGGATTCGCTGGAGCCAAATTAACTTGAGAAGCTGTCAGGGCTGCTCACAGCAGACAGCAGCAGGAGGAAAAAAAGATTCTGCTTCTGGGGTCTGTTTATTATTAAAGTGCTTGCTAACAGGCCCAGCTCCTTCACTGACTTGCTGTGAGCTGCTTGTACAAGATGTGTTGGTTAGGCTGTGCTGGAAGTATGTAGAAATTCAATAAGCTTACATACAAAATGGCCACCTAAGTGCAGAATAATAGTTAAGTGTCCCAGCTTGTGTCACATTTCACATAAAACAGGGAGTGATACACTTTTAATGTCAAGATCTCTATGCCTTGCTTAACTTGTCACATCTGATGAACTGAAGGCACCCAGGGAGCCTGGCAGTGTAATCTGTTCCAACACAGGGTCTGTCTTTGTTCAGTGTTTTCAGAAGTTATAAGAAAGGGGGTGGGGAAAGGCAGATGACCCAAAGGCAAAGAACTAAAGATTTTTAAGTCTGACCTCTGAAACTTTACTTCATGAGCTACACATTTAACCAGCTAATATCATTAAAATGAAACTAGTACAAATACAATGGGAATGTACATTAGCATGTAAAAATTTGTGTTCTGAAAGTGATACAAGAGTCCAGTTACTTGGATCCACTGAAATACATGTGCAGCCACCACTGTTTTCCTCCAGTTAACAATGCAGCTGAGAATAATATTTTGTTATATGAAAGACCGGGTGTGACAGTTATTTCTGAATTATAATGAAGATGACATTTCATATATTGGTAACTATTTCCTTCCAGGTGAGGACACTGTACTGAAGATTTTGAATTACTTTGAATTTCTGAAGATTTACTGGAAAAGAGGGCAAAAGAAGTCTTGTAATGACTCAGCTCCAACAGCTACTTTGTTTTGCTGTTAATGAAAGATACTTTTTTCAGCTTAAAGTAATCAACCTGTTAAAAAAATAACAATTTCTTACAACATTCTCCATTTAAGAGTGACCTATTCCTGCAAACCAGTCTGGGTTATAACCCTGTCAAGAGTAATATTTTTCTACCTGTAAACTCTAATTCTCTTTAAGGAGTATTTAATATTTTTATGCTGTAATTGCCCTCTTCCAAATATATATAAATAGCTAGCAATTAATATAAACCATATGCTTGAAAGATGTATAGTGCTTCAACAGGATTCACAAGCTTGATTATCAAGTATGTGTCAATTTCACAGGTCAAGTACATCAGATGATAATTTATTTTATTTTGCAATATTACAGAACACTTTGCAGCAGCTTTTCTTCGAAACATGTTTGACATCAGCAAGAAAAAGTAAGACAGAAATAGTAGAGCAAAGCTGTAGTCCTTACTCCTCTGACAGGCCGCTTGGATCAGTAAAGAAACTGAAACAAGGACAACAGTTCTTGAAACAAGGACTGGCTCTGATGTGTTTATATAGTGCTTTAAACAAAGGAACTCTGCTCTCTGGCAGAGGCCCCAGTCACATTAATACAGCCAGTAGGAACTTACCATGGTGTGGTATTCGACTACACCATGGTATTTTCCATTCTAAAGATAAATATTTCAAGTGGTGTGCAGGTTTAACTAAGTGGAGAGTTGCCCCACAGCTGATTTACTGGAGAGTAAAATAGTATCCACTCTTGGATAAACGGTGTTGGAATACAAGTATTAGAGCCAAGTTGGTTTTGGCCGCTGTGTGGAACAAAACAGTGCTACTATCAGTTACACAAACACATCTGTGTAATTCTGGCTGTTTTCCAAGTAGCTCATGGCTAAAGATTCATACTGCATGCATTTACCTATTTTTAGAGGTTAATGTTTTTCTACTTTCTTCTAGCATTTTCTCTCCACAGTTTTCTTTTGTTTGTTGATGTCACAATCATTTAATGAAGAAATATCTGTTATGCCGTCTGCACACTGCATTGCATTGCATGTAACACTTCCTCTTTACACCATGTCAAAATGATCTTTACTTCTCCATCATGGGGACTGAAGTGAACAAGAGGCTTTAAAACTATACACTGAGGTTATCTGGTAATGAAACTTGTGGTGTTTTTCTCTGTGCTACTGTATTCCCCTCACAATCCCCAAGCCTGATCTATATTGCAAAATTTGCAGCTGGGGAGTATCCATACATGACAATTTGAACTAGACAGAAAGGTGTTTCTGCCTTTGAAGTAACACCACCTTACTGCCCAAGATGTGCTTGTTCCTGATGTGTGCAACACTAACAGATATATAGTTGTCTGTGCCCACTGCAGTGTGTCTCTATTAGAAATTCTGCATCCCATCTGACACCACTGACCACTCTTGAAACAGTGACAACATGCCTTTTTTTCACCTTTAAAATCTCTCTTTACTTTCTAATTGTGTTTGCAAACAGAAAGGTCTGGTTTCACATTAAAAGAGACAATCACTTCATATTCTGCCCTTGCCTGATCTGCCTATAGAGATACTCCTGGACATTTTGGTGGCTGTGGGAAGAGTCCAGTGATATGATAGCCAAATTATGGGGCTAGCAGAGAAACGGAAGCAGAACAAGGGATAGAAAGCAGCAGTCACTAAAACAAGATGTCTGCAGCAGGCTGGCTGTGGAGCAAATATCTAAGGCAGATGTGAAGCTATCCTCAAGAGATACTCACTTTATGACAGGCTGCATAGCAACCACACATTCCAGACATGATAGGAAAAGCACCTTTTTCTTGCTGTTCTCCATGGATATCTCATGAGCACTTAATAAAGTATTCTCCCTATGTGAAGTGTGATGCTAAGGAATTACAATCAATATTTCCAAGAGCAAATTGGATTCACTGGAACCAAGATGAGAGAAGCAAGGAAAGGAATGGGGAGGAAACTCCGGTAATTTCTTCCATATGTTTCCTGATGCATGTGTTTTTAATTCATGCCAGCATTCCAACCCTTCCTGCTTTATTTGAAAGTGCTGCCTTTACATTTAGTCACAGAGCAAAAGAATAGGGGATTCTAAAGTAGGGACTTTATCTTACAAAAATATATTAGTAATGAAATAAAGTAATATCAGGGCTATATGGCAGAAGTGGATCTACTACAAAACAGCAATATCCCAGAAAGCTGTTACATTGCTAAGACAGAGAACAAAAAGTACCTTTTCAACATACTGTGCCTCTTACGGGAGCATAATTCATGCAGATAGATGAACTCCTGTGTGGAACTGTGATTCCCTTGCTTCCTCTCCTTTTTTTCTTTATAAGAAGAAAAATGTAAATGTGCTAAAGACCATGTCCCATTCACAACCGAATCCTCTCAGACAGGCCAGGGGGTTTCTTGTGCTAGACCTGGGCTAAGCCAACCCAGGCCCATTTTGCCTTTACCAGTGAAGGCAAGGAGAGCTCTTACAGATACAGAACAATCTTTGAGTATTTGGCTCCAGGAATGCACCCAGTAAACTATTTTCTTAAATCACAGTAAATTATTTATATTCCTACCCCAATATTGGTACAGTGCTAAAATATATTTCCTGTGGTTTTGGTTGTTTGGGTTTTTTTTCAAACAATTCTAGCTCAGTGAAGTGCTGGGGCCCGAGTTGTGGGCCCCGAGCTGGAGTTGACCTGTGAGTGAGTTGCAACCTAGCAGAATGTTTTGGTTTTCCTATTGGCTTCATGTTCCAGAGGCAGAACCTGGCTCACCTGTGTCTCTGTGGCTCCACCCCCACCCAGGTAGTCGTGTTTGGGGTGGTTGGTGAGGCCAGGGCTTCTTTAACCAGGAGCTGATTAGTTGGAGGAGCTTCCTGTTGGGTGTGGCTTCTGTTGGGGCTGGTTGCCTCTTGCTGAGCTCTCTCAATGGTGTCCTTTCATGTGAAGGGCCACTGAGGAGTCATCTCTGTCTGTTGTGTCCAGCAGGCAATGCTAGCACCACAGTGGGCAATGGAGGAGCTGGGCCCACAGGAACTAGTCCCGTGGGCTTGCTCACAAGCACGTGAGCAAGACCTGCCTTCTCAGTCCACAGACTTGTCATGCTTCCTAGGAGGTGCTCAAGCCCTATTCTTCCTCAACCTGGAGCCATCTCAGAGGCTTCTGAGAGTGGCAAAAGGTCCCTGGCCTGATCAACACTGGGGACAAGTGGCCTTCCTGTACCTGGCAGGACACATGTGGATGGTACCCTCAATCCTCTCATCCAGATCATAGATGAACATATTAAACAGGACTGGCCCCAATACTGAGCCCTGGGGAACACTATGGGTGACCACCTGCCAACTGGATTTAACTCTATTTACCACCACTCTTTGGGCCTGGCCATCCATCCAGTTTTCACCCAGCAAAGAGTACACTCGTCCAAGCCATGAGCAGCAAGTTTCTCCAGGAGAATGCTGAGGGAAATGGTGTCAAAAGCTTTACTAAGGTCCAAGTAACCAACATCCACAGCTTTTCCTCATTATTTACCCTCAACCCTTCTCCCTTTGGGAGGTGGTCGGACCTCTGCGCGCCCGACCGCAACACACCAAATGGGTCACCTTGTCATAGAAGATCAGGTTAGTCAAGCACACCCACCTTTCATAAACCTGTGCCTGATCATCTGCCACGTGATAGCACTCAAGATTATCTGCTCCATAAACTTCCCTGGCTTCTTCTGGCCCTTCTTGTAAATGGGCGTCACATTTGCTAACCTCCAGTAAACTCGAACCTCCCTGGTTAGCCAAGACCACTGATAAATCACAGAATCATTCTCATTGGAAGAGGCCTTTAAGGTCATCAAGTCCAACCATTAACCTAGCACTGCTAGGTCACCACTAAACCATATCTCCAAGCACCACATCTACATATCTTTTAAATACTTCCAGGGATGCTGACTCCATCACTTTCCTGGGTAACCTGTTTCAGTGCTTTACAACCCTTTCTGTGAAGAAATTTTTTCCTAATAGCTAATCTAAACCTCCCCTGGTACTACTTGAGGCCATTTCCTCTTGTCCTATCACTTGTTACATGGGAGAACAGACTGACCCCCACTGTGTCACAATTACCTTTCAGGTAGTTGTAGAGAGTGATAAGGTTTACAGTCAGCCTCCTTTTTCTTCAGGCTAAGAAACCCCAGTTCCCTCAGAGGCTCCTCATAAGACTTGTTCTCTGGACCCTTCACCAGCTTCATTGCCTTCTTTGGACACACTCCAGCACCTCAATGCCCCAAACTAAACACAGTACTCGAGGTATGGCCTCACCAATGCTGAGTACATGGGGACAATCACTTCCATAGTCCTGCTGGCCACACTACTTCTGATACAAGCCAGGATGTTGTTGGCTTTCTTGACCAACAAATGATTGAAATTGGCTTGGCGAGCACTTCTGACAGCTCCCTCAGTAACCTTAGGTGGATCCCATCCAGGCCCATAGACTTGAGTCTGTCTAACTGGTGTAGTAGGCTGCTAACTATTTCCCCTTAGATTATGGAGGCTTCATTTTGCTCTCTCTCTCTGTCTTCCAGGTCAGCGGACTGGGTATCCTGAGAACATTTGGTCTCACTTCTAAAGGCCTAAAGTACTACAATACTTACTGTATTGTATTTCCAGCAAACCTCTGGTAAGCTGAGATACCCATGAGACAAGGGCTAGAGATAAGACTTCCCCTGGCTGCTTGTAGAATATTCCATCTGTCTCTTTATCCTGGCTGGGTTGTCTATAACAGACTCCCACCATGATATCTGCCTTATTAGCCTTTCCCTTGATTCTCACCTATAAACACTTGACACTTTCATTGCCATCATCAAGCTCTAAACAGTCAAAACACTCTCTAACATACAGGGCTATGCCATCACCTTTCCTTCCTTGCCTATCCCTTCTGAAAAGCTTATAGTAATTCATTGCAGTGCTCCAGTTGTGTGAGGCATCCCACCATGTTTCTGTAATTGCAATGATATAATTGTTTTCCAGCTGCACAAATGGCTTCCAACTCCTCCTGTTTGTTGCCCATGCTGTGTGCATTGGCATAGATGCACTTCAGTTGTGCTATTGACCCTGCCACCTTTTTTAGATGAAAAGCCCTAATTGCTATGTGGCTGTTCTCAGGTGCTCCTGTGGTTTCCAACACATCAACAACCCTTGTGTCTTTGCTGCCATGTGGATCTCCATCCCCCACCCCTCCTGAGGTGCCTAAGGAGCATTCATTGCTGCTCTGGTTTACTTGGCTTTTTACCCTGTTGCATGCAACTTCACATCTGTCACCACCATGGACCCCATCTGCCAGGTTTGTCAGTTTAAAGCCTAGGTTTGCTAGCCTGTTGGCAAAGATTCCTTGGTCTTTTCTAGTCAGGTGAAGAGCAAGCTGGCACTAGAGCTGATCGCTTCGGCAAGTGTCTCCTGCATTTCCCTGCAATTGCCCAAGAAATAATACTTTCCTCAAATTTGGAAGATCTCAAGATATTTAGGAGATGAACTGGCCTGCATGAAGGCTTTGTTTCTTTGCAAGGTTCCTGTGTCTCCTTAGAAGTGCACTAACAGAGCAGTATCTCTTTAAGTCTCTGTGTATGTTACCTTCTCTGTAAGACATAGATGTTTATGTTCTGACAGAAACAAAACGGAGATCACATACCTCAGGCTTCTGGAAAGCAAAAACGATTAAGTTCTACAAAAAGTCTCACTGCTTATGCTTATATGTTTTACTATACATTGTTATCTGGCCCATCTAAATGTGGAATAATTAATCAGCAATTTTCAACAAAGAACCTGTGTGGTAAAAAGCCTCATTGGTAGTGAAATACTAGAAAATGGAACAGAGAAGCTGTCCTGGTTTGAAGGACAGGTGTCTCCCAGGGAAGGCAGGAACCTCCCTTGGGATAGGAAATGTAAACCCCTTCCCTCCAAATTATTGCAAATTTAAAATCAAGGGGCTCTCAGGCAAGGATATGGGGGTAGGAATAACAGTTCTTTACTAGTATATATATATATTAAAGCAGGTGAACAAATAACTAAATATAAACATTAATGGCAGAACAAAGTCAGAAAAGAACCCGGTCCCAACTCTCTGGCCTGAGGCGCTTTCCTTCGGTGCAGTGATGGTCACGGTCGG
>VZZY01025357.1:375-63674 GCA_013400335.1 Eurystomus gularis | reverse complement strand
AAAGAGATCATGTCCCTGTGGCCACACACAGATCTCCGGTTCCCCCTGCTTATTCCCCATGCGTGTGCATTGGTGTGTAAGCATTTCAGAGAGGGAATTAAGCATTTAGTTTTCACCTTTGAGGGGTGGTAGGCCTCCAGGTTCACAATTACTAGCACTCTGCCCCACAAGTGCTGATTTACTACACCCAGGTGCTTCTCTAGCAAACCTGGTTTTGTCCTGTTCCCCTTTCAGACCTAGTTTAAAGCCCTCTCAATAAGCCTTGCCACCCCATGTGCTAGAATCCTTTTTCCCCTTTGAGACAGCTGACCTCCATCTGTAGCCAGCAGGCTCCATGCTGCGTAAACCTCCACATGATCAAAAAAACCAAAATTCCACAGCTGGCACCAGCCTCTGAGACACATTCATCAGATGTGTCAATACACTTCTCTGCCACTGAAGGGATTGAGGAAAACACAACCTGCACTCGTGATCCCACAACCAGTCATCCCAGTGCCCTGAAGTCCCTTTTGATTGCTTTTGGACTTCTTTCCGCAACCTCATCACAGCCAACCTGCATAACCAATAGCGGGTAATAATCAGAGGGCTGTACCAGACCAGGGAGATTCCTAGGAACATTTCTAACCTGGGCCCCAGGAAGGCAGCACACTTCCCTGTGGGATGGGGCTGGTCGGCATATTGGGCCTTCTGTACCCCTGAGGAAGGAATCTCCTACAGCAATTATTCTCCTTTTTTTCTTAATGGCAGCTGTCATAACACGTGGGGCTGCCTGACTCACCCTAGGCACCCCCCTGGATGGACTGTCATCTACACCCTCATTAGCCTGGTCCTCAAGTTCCAGAGCCCCATATCTGTTGTGTAAGGGCAACTGGGAGGGTGAGAGAGGCTGGGCAGGGATTCGCCTGCTGCCTTGAGCAGGGACCTGTTTCCATTCTGCCCATTCCCCTCTTTTTTTATTCCCTACATGAGTGGTGGTGATAATACAGTCAGTAGGTCTGTCT
The DNA here is from genome assembly GCA_013400335.1 of Eurystomus gularis. Lineage (NCBI taxonomy): Eukaryota > Metazoa > Chordata > Aves > Coraciiformes > Coraciidae > Eurystomus > Eurystomus gularis. The sequence continues at coordinate 62,673 of VZZY01025357.1, read as the reverse complement.
GACTGTGAAGGCTTCTCAGGTGTCGCTTCCCCATTGTCCTCGTCCTCATTTGACTGTACTTCCTCAGCCAGAGCCTTATACGTGTTACTCAGAGGCATCTTGGGGGGGGTGAGGTGGGCAAGAGGGGATTTCACTTGCTGCCCCTACCTTGAACTTGCCCCCACTCATTTTTTTTCCACTTAGGCTTCTGCCTTTGGCCTGACAGGGACAGGTTACAGAGGCCCCCTGTTCCTGGATGTTCTCTGATGGCTGGTCCCATTTCTGTCTCAAGAAGGGCAGAGCCTGGCTCCACCAATCTACCTCCTGTTCCGCTTCCCTAATACACCTCAACCTTTTAACCTGCTCGTGCAGCTCAGCCACTAGGCTGAGCAGATCGGCCGCCTGTTCACAGCAGATGCAGCCATTCTCATGGCTGCCAGTCGTTGCCAATGCAAGGCTTAGGCACTCCTTGCAGCCTGTGGCCTGGATGGCGGCATGTTTCTGTAGGAGTTCCGTCTGGGTTCCCACATCCGCTCTGGAGAGCGCAGAGATCATTGCCCTCCGCTGGGCAGAGACCATGGCTGAGCTCTCCCGCGCACCTTGCTCACACTGACAGCAAGTTAGCTGCTATTCTGCTCCTTGCTGACCATTATGTTTAAATCACCTGTGGCTGTCCTGGCAACCCCTCCAGCCATGTCACCCTCCCAGCTTTGCCTATATGACAGCTGGCACATCTCCCCTCTCTGCCTCCTGCTTCTCTGGCTCCAGGAACTCCTTGGCTGCCTTAATCCAGTGCCCAGCTACAGAACTTACCACAGCTGCTGCCACTGTTCCACTCCACTCCTCAAATGTTTTCGTTTCTCCAGGCTGAATAGTCCCAGCTTTCTTAGCCTTTTCTCACAGGAGAGATGCTCCAGTCCATCATCTTTGTGGACCTTCACTGGACTCTTTCTAGTACATACATCTCTCTTGTACTGGGGAGCCCAGAACTGAACTCTTAAGTGTGGCCTTAGCAGTGCTGAGTAGAGGAGAAGGATCACCACTCTTGACCTGCTGGTGTTATGTCTAATGCAGACCAGGATACCACTAGCCCTCTTTGCCACAAGGGCATGTTGCTGGCTTACGTTCAAGCTGGTGTCCACCAGGACCCCCAGGTCCTTTCCTGCCAAACTGCTTTCCAGCTCAGTGGGCCCCAGCATATACTGTTGCATGAGTTTATTCTTTTCTAGCAGCAAGACTTTGCAGTTCTCCCTGTTGTACTTCCCAAGGTTCCTGTCAGCCCATTTCTGCAGTCTGTTAAGGTTCCTCTGGATGGCAGAACAATGCTCTTCTGTATCAGCCACGCTTTCCAGTGTAGTGACATCTGCAGACTTGCTGAGGGTGCACTCTGCGCCATCACCCAGATCATTAATGAGGATGTTGAACAGTATTTGATCTAGTTAGTTACTGGCCTCCCAACTATGTGCAGCTGATCACCACCCTCTAGGCCTGGCCATTCAATACACCGGGCTGCTCGTCAAGCCCATACTTCAACGGCTTCTCTGTTTTGCATGAAAGCAGTTTGAGGTTATGCCAGGAAGACAGTTAATTCTTTTATAGCTGTCCAAAAATGTCAATGGGTTCTCTTTTCACAGTATAAGCAGGTATCTTTGTTTTAGTAGACACATAGAGTAGGATTATATTCCTCATCTGTAATTTTCTACTCAAAGAACTGTTCTGGGGAACTTAATTTTATCTAAAAAAAACAAACCCCTCCAAACCCAAAACAATCCTTGGGCATGGGGTTTTCAGTGTATCTGGACTTGGCGGGGAAGGGGGGGGAAATCCTTTCATTGTGATTACTGAACCAGTGATCTGTATGAAGTTCAGAATTCAGTGATACTTTTCCTTTGAACAGATCCCCACTGAAGGAAAGAGCGCCTTGCTGTTGTGGGTTGGGAAGCTGATGTACCCTTGGAAGTGCCCTTGGTCTCTAAGGGGCCATGTGCTAAACAACCATATGAGAAACAAATTCCTTCTATGTACCTTTCTTCCTTCACAACCTAACTTCTGTAATGCAGTTACAATCTGACTTTTTGTTTCTTTCCCCTTGTCTCTTAGTTTTGTCCTGAGCATAGTCAGAATGAATACAGATCGTTAACTTCTTCTGGTCTATAAGAACAATTTTTTGTTGCTGTTTTAAACAATGCACCTTTTAAGAGCAATATGTAACAACTAGCTAAGGGATAGAAAATACATCTTTCTCCCTACTCTGCCATCCTTTCCTCCAATTTGAACCAAGAAATGCTTTATGTAGATATTGGTAAGTACTAGTGGAAGACTAATAAATACCGTTGCGAAGTCAAGTGTAGAAGGATGACTTCCTTTGAGCATTAAGACACTATCCCTGTTTAATCAGGAAGCCTTCAAAAATTGGATGAAGTACGTGTCCAATTTAATTTTGTGTGAGCCTGGCTCATGGCATCAAGAAACTTCAATTGCGTAAGAGTATTGCCATAAAAATAATCAACATTGCACAAATTGGGTGCATCTTAAAGTAGATACAAGTTCCATGTGCACATTCAACTGTGTGTATGCAGATGTGCATGGTACATGCAATTGAGACCTGGGATGGTTCCTTCAAGGATCTTTTTCCTGTCATTAGTTTTGTCGTGAATGCTTTGAAGTACAAATAACAATAGTTCATATGACTTTTCCACATAAAGTACTAGCTGTTGAATCATCAGACAAAAATCTAAATTTAAATCTTGAAACAAAATTAGCTGTTAATGAAGCTCTTTTAAGAGGTGACTGTTGTGAGGACATTGTATTTATTTACGCATGCAGTTTGTAATTCTAGTTAAAAGTCAAGTCACTGAGGCTTATCAAACAGTGCACAGAGTAACAGAGTACACTGACCAAAGTGCAGATCCTATATGTTTCCAGAGTTCTTAATATTGCTTAGGGTTTTTTTAGAGGATAAACAAAGGGCAGCTTTTTCATTAATTTGAAAGTTCTGTTGAAGTAATTTGTTTTCAATGGACGATGTGCTCACTCGCTGCCTTTCTCTGCCTATAGCTCTGTGTCTTTTTATAGGTATATGTAAAATCAAATCTAGTACGGTACTCTAGCAATTCTGTTGCTGTCTAAGAGTGAAATTTGAATAAGAAAACAGTTTAAAGGACTGAATTGTGAAGAGTTGCCTTTCTTCTCCTTAATGTCAAATGATGAATGTTTCTGTAATGGCAATGACAAGAGTCATTCTGGGATCTTCTGGTATCTAGGGAGTTGACAAGTTTTGTAAATGATGCTTGTTTACAGACAGGATAGAGAAAAGAAAGAAGCCTTCAGTCCATCTTATCGTCTTGTGATACTTTAGTTAAACATGATAAGCACCTAAACCTTATTTGTCCCATGAAATATGTTTGGTGTCTGTAGAGAAGAGTGCACCTCTTTTTCTGTAAGCCCTTTTGAAAAAAGGAAGTCTGAAGCTTATCATTTTCTTTTCAACGGTCATAGCTTGTAATGCAGAACCTGATGAGACCAGAAGTACTGAGCTGAGAGAATGAGGTGATGACATTTTACTGTTGATGGTTTAGCTACATAGAATTAGTCTCTTAAATGAAAGTGTTCATCCACATAAGTGGGATTTTGTTAAATCTAATTATGCTTTGTTTGAAACTTAAACCAGAATAGCAGAGCCTTTTCATATAGACAAGGCTTCAGAATGCAGACGCCATTTAGATATGTAACTCCAAACATGTTGCCAACTTAAGATCAAAGAGGCCATTCAAGAAGGAAATAATGAAATATTAGAAGCATATTTCTAGGAAGGTGAGTTTCTCTCTTAGGAAAGTATTAGTCTCAATAGAAGAGGCCTTTAAAAAAACATTCTGAACTACTGATTGAGATTTTTGTACTGAACTAGCTTCTTAGGCATTTTAAAATGTTTGGTTTACTTTAATGAACTGTGTTGTTTCTGTCTACTGTTCTAATTACCTTATCCAGCCCCACACCATGTTCCTGACTTCTGTATCCTCCAATACATGTGCTTGTCACCATGACCTCTGTTGTCACACTCTGGCCTGTGTCTTACTGAAGTCTTATTTAGGTGTACTGCTGGGTCATGCACTTCATACTTGAAATGCGTATGTGCAGGATAGGTCCTATGAAAGCTACCCTTTAATGTAGATTAGTGATCTAAACTAGGTGGGGTTTTTTTAAATGTAAATGTCAATTTTATGGTTCATCTGCAACTACCTATTAAGTAGCTGGAAAAATTGTTTTAAGGGAATATTGATCTCACTTGTTTTCAGTAACCCAGAGCAAGCTGCTGGTCTGTTTGAACTACCAGTTCAAATAAAATTGTTCTGCATCAATGTTCTTGAGTAGTTCCAGAAGTGTAGTCTTGAAGTCCATTATTTCAAGGTTATGCATAGCAGTTTCTAACAGCCACCTTTTTACACACTATTTAAGTAACCTGAAATAACACCATCTTATGCATAAGATTTATTTCATTACACAATACTGACCTGGTTTGTTGGAAACTTATTCCCACAAATATATTTCAAAATAATGGGTACGAATAATTGAATTGCCACAACAATTGAGCGTGCAACGCGGTATTTTGAACAATGTTGAAACAGTAATGGTATCTAGAGGATTTAAACTTCAATGATGTTCTCTGCAAAACATCCTGTATGTAAAATAACGGGACTTGTGCCCTCACTGTGTGGAGAGGCTTTTTTGAAAATTGCAACATTAAAACCAAAAACAACAAAATGGCCTCCTCCTGCAATTGTAATGCTTTAGAAGCAATGACTGAAATTAACGCTGGCTTATTTGCAAATTGATATGTGAATCATCTTAGGAATTGGACTTCAGAGCGTAGTCTAAGATCAGTTAGGATTTTCCTCTTAAATAGCTGTAGCTGGTTTTCTCATGGGAATTGACTAGTGTAGCATGAACTCAGTATTTCTGTGCTATCATATAGGGATTAAAAACAAATTTGTTCTTGCATCTACTCAGTTTGAGCACAGATAGAGGTGAAACTGGGAAGTTTTTAGTAGCAAACTGGAAAACAGTTGACTGTAAATGCATCAGCTAATTCAGTAGGCATGTGGAAGAAATGCTGTGTCAGGAGTAATAAACTTGTGTATCCTATAACATGATTCATATTTATGCTACTGTGGTTATTTTTTAGAATTCAATCATCTTTGTTCTTTTGTTTACTGCCAGACTTGTAGGATAGTATCTCTAACTGATTTTTCCTTTGCCTTTTAACCAAGTTATTTGGTTTTTTATAAACAAAATCTCTGCCCTTCTGATTCCTTAACTAATAATATGTAACTTATATGAATACAAAAATGTTAAACTTGCTAAATTTTAGACATTCTTATTTTACTGCCTGTGTGCTCTTTTAATATTTACATCCTTGCATTGCTTAAAATAAAAAAGTTAAAGCAGTTCCTGAATCCTTAATGACTAACACCTTTGCTCTCAGAATCCTTACTCGGTGTATGTGTAGCTCAGTGTAGTTGCTTGCTATGATTTAGCTTTTATATAGCATCAAGAAAAAGCGTACTGTATCCCTCTCAGTATGTGTCTCTCTTCCCACCTCCAGGATGTCCTTACTGTTCACTACCATTTGATACCATCACCATCAAAGAGTAAAAATGGCAGCAAAGAGAAAGAAAGAGAACAGGAAAAAGAAAAAGATTTAAAAGAAGAATTTGCTGAAGCTCTAAGAGATCTAAAGATACAGTGGATGACCAAGTATGTCTGCTCTCATGACTACACAAGCTTGAAGTAGCTGTACAAAAAAATACTCAGTCTGTACTTTCATGTTATATCCTCCTCTCTTCTAGGCTGGATACTGCTGACATGTATAACGAGTTGAAAGAAGCATTTCCTAATCATCTTCCACTGTACGTTGCAAGACTTCATCAGCTGGATTCTGAAAAGGTTATTTAACACTTTTTTTTAAACTTGATTTGTCTCGATACATCCATGTAGCCTAAACAACATGTTTGGTCTTGAAGTGACTGCCATAGCTGTACTCAGTACTATAAAGTAGAAATTCCTGCTCAGATTGACAACTGCCTCCCTAACTTGGCCGTGATTTTAATAATCCCTCATCACTCTCTACAACTCCCTGAAAGGACACTGTAGAGAGGTTGGTGCTGCTCTCTTCTCACAGGTAATTAGCAACAGAACAAGAGGAAATGGCTTCAAGCTGCAACAGGGTAGGTTTAGACTGGACATAAGGAAAAAAATTTCACAGAAAGAGTAGTCAGATCCTGGAAGAGGCTGCCCAGGGAGGTGGTTGAGTCACCATCCCTGGAGGTGTTTAAGGGCCGTTTAGATGTGATGTTGGGGGATATGGTTTAGGGGAGAACTTGTAGAGTAGGATTGATGGTTGGACTCAATGATCCCAAGGGTCTTTTCCAACTTGAGTGATTCTATACCTATGGTATGTTTTTTTATCATTTAATCCGTGTTAAGTTAAACACATTGTAAGTTTCTTCACTGGTTTAGGCTACAACATCGTTATTCTTAATGGCAGTTACTGAGACATGCACACATCCCATTCTGCTCCTCTACTGGATTGGTAATTTCTTCTAGCAGAATTACTTAGGCAGCTGGGGACAGTTACCCCTTGAAATGACACAGCTAAATCCACCATCTGTCATGGTCCTTAAAAATTAGAACCACAAACAGAAAAGTTTACATATGTCTGCTTTTTTTATCTTTGAAGATAAACAGCTTTGTGTATATTTGAGTATTGAACATTTTCTGTTTGTTTTGATTCTGATTTTATATTTATTTCTGAAATGAATAACTGCTACCATTATATAAGGGAATTAACTTTTACTGAAAGGTGGTTTTCTTTCTGTAAACTCCACATTTTGCATATACCTACCTCATATTTTGCAGTTTGTGTTCAGTGAAATGACTGCGTATGTGGGAAGTCTTGATAATGCAGAGTTTTTACAATTTATTATTTTTTTAATCAAAAATTGGAGAAAATGGGGAAGAGGACATGTTGAATCACTTAATTGTGTTTCTGCATACCTTTGCAATTATTCTCCTGTTAGTAGAATCAAGTAGTGTGATTTCATAGGGCTAAACACCTGTTTTATTCTTCTTCTAGGAACGAATGAAAAGACTTGATGAAATTGTTGAAGCTGCGAATACTGTAATCTCTCATATTGATCAGACAGCATTAGCAGTATATTTTGCCATGAAGACTGATCCCAGACCTGATGCAACTACTATAAAAAAGTACCTACCCAGTAAATAATTTTCTTGCATCCTATTTCTGTAACCTATGTACTTTGTCCCTGCTTCTAAGAAATGGAACAACTATAACCTTTTTTAATAACTTGTGTTATTTTCTGGGTCACGGGTAATTTCAAACTTGACTGCAAAATTATTTTGTTCTTTTATTATATCTCCAGAATGCAGGAACACTGAAACCCACAAATTTTTACTTAGAAATATTAAATAAAATAAACAAGGGTGCTTTCAGAATTTAAATGTGTCAGAAAAATGGAGTATTAAGTTTTTGTGTCAAGCTGAATCTCAGATCAGAGGGACCACTGGAATATCAGTGAGAGATGTGTGTTTTGAATGCTGTCTGCTTTTTTTGTAATACTTTGCAACTTTTTGGATCTGTATTTGAAGACAAAATGGACAGCTGTCTAGGAAGTAACTGCTTGCAAAAGATTTTGTGAAAAGTATGATGACCATACTTGTGCTTCAAAATATTTTTGGGACCCATTGTTTTTCTTTAGTTTTAGACTGTTCCTCTGTATTACCAGTATATATCCTTAGGGAAACAGTATTTTGAAGGTAATGCCCTAGTCTGGAGAATAACTGGTGGATTTTGCAGAGTGTGACATGCTGCTGTTTTAGTTGCAAATAGGGCAGCAGATTTGAAGATGAGGCCCTTAAAATGGGAGATGCATATTTGTTGATTATTTTAGATTAAAATACTAGACTTTAGTTGTAAAACTAGTCAGCCTGTTCTAGCTGTTCTGAATATTTGTGTAAAATTTTAGAATTGCTGATATAAAAGCAAAGCTATGACATGAAACTCCATTCTAAACATTTTGTGGTAAGTTGACCCATTAGGTCATGCGGTTGAATCTAGCATCTGAAATTGAACACCAAATTCAGTGGTGCTTTAAATGGGTGCAATTCCTTTGAAGTCAGCAGAATTGTATCTGCATATGTTACAGAGTTGTATCTGTGTATGTTAGTGGTGGATTTGACTCCCTCTGTTTGTAATGCCAGGAACTACAAAGCTGTATTTCTAGATGCTGGCTTACTCAGTTTTAGAATCCTCACTTGCCTGTGCCTTTAAGCCATCAAAGGCATTTCAGAGTTAGAAGGATTAAGCTTGTTTAATGCAGTGTCTGTAGATAATTTTTTAGAGTTAGTTTCATTGGTAGTAAATAGCCATGCTTTAAAAATTATCTTTGTGCTTTTTCTTGTGTGTGTGTGCTAACTGCTGTAAACTTTTCAGCTTAAACTCAGTACAGTGCTCATTCTGTTCTTAATCAGGTACCTGCAACAAGTCTGTATTATTTTTGATGTTTTTTTCTTTTTTCCTAGTGAAATGGAAAAACAGAAGACTACTTTAGTGGATGCACTTTGTCGAAAAGGAAGTGCACTGGCTGACCAGCTTCTTCATCTGCAGACCCAAGAAGGGGCTGCTTCCAGTGATGCAGAAGGCAAAGATGAGGATCATGAGAGCTGCTCAGAAGCTTTGACAGAGACATTCTGGGAAACAACAAAATGGACTGATCTTTTTGACAGCAAGGTAAGAGAGCAGAGCAGATTTTTTGCCTTTTGCATGCTGGGTTTTTTGATGGTTTCTCCTGGAATTTTGCACTGCCTTTGTGTGCACAGCCTCATACATTCTGCCCTTCTACTTTTTCATTCTGTCCCCTTATGTTGTGCTTCTTTAATGACCTTTTTTCATAGGGGTTTTGCCAAGCCTGTCAGATCCATGGTAAGACCACCTCTGTGCATGTTAAGGGAAGGGTATAGAACAGTACCAGATTTCCGTGAAAAAGCTGCTTGCTTTATTGAATTGCTTCTTTCTGTACCTTTCAGGGAGTTTTCTTATTAACCTCTGCGCTGTTCTAGCTGTACACACACAGAAGTGTGCAGCATCCCTACTCTGTTCAGTCCTGCTTTCTGTAGCCTCTTCTACACTATGGACAAGAGAAGTTTTGTGTTTTGCTGTCAGTAATGTCTGTAGAGGTAAAAGAATAAACCTTTGGAAATAATTAATCTTACATATTTATTAGCATGGATTTCTCTGTCATTTCAAGGTTCCTAATCCTGAGATTTAAGTTTTTGTTTGCTTCATTCAAACAGCTATTCCAGAAGAAAAAAAAAAATCCATTGCAGGTGATGAGTTATGTAGCTTTTAATTTACAGAGTTTATAACTTTGTATGTTTGTTGAGTTATTTAGTATTAATTAGCTGCTGCACTTAACTGTTGCATATGTCTGTGTTTTAGTGGAAGATGAAGTGACCAATGTATTTGTTTACAATTTGGTTAAATTGCCAAAGTACTTCAGATAGATACAAAAGAAAAGCTTTGAAATATTTCCTTGATAGTAAATAATCTTCCCAGTAAGAACCTGTACTTTAGCTGGAGGCCTGACCAAGAACGCTGATGGTGGTTACCCTCACTTATTTTAATCTGTATATCCTTGTACACCTACATTTTACCAGCATTAGTCTTCTAATCTTTAACTGTTGATAATATCCTGTGGTAGCAGATTTTGTGCTTTAATCACATTATCTGCCAAATTATTTTCTTGCTGCTTATTTGTAAATACAGTACTGTGCTCCAGTAGAGTCACCCCTGGTTTACTGCTGTCTTTTCATTTTTAAAGCTGAGGGAAATAATTTCAGTGGAAAAACTGCCAATATAGACACCTTGTTGGGATTTTAATACTCTTTGTTACAGAGCTTTTTTCAAGACAGATTTTGATTCCTGGCACTCTTGAGCTGTGTGCTCTGGGCCTAGAATGAGTAACTCTGATTTGAATCGTACAGATTAGGGATTGAACCTGTCTCTTTGACTAACTTAACCATGGATTTTCATGGTTGTTAATTTATTTTTATTCATAATATTTATTCATTTGTGGTTATTATGCATATTCAGATTTTGCTCTGAAAATTGATGCTTCTATACGGTTAAACTGGTCCTGAAAGGCCAACAAAACTTTTCAGATTTTTGTAGCATTTCATATGGAAATAACGTCCATCCTGTTTATGCAATATGTTTGTTTGCTTTTTCCTCTTGGTTTTACAAGTCAAATTGAAATCTAAACTGAGTAACTGTCGATTGTCATGAGCCCTACACAGCCATTTGTTCACTCCCCCACAGTGCGATGGGGAAGAGAACTGGAAACATAAAAGTGAGACAACGTGTGAAGTAGACAGTTGAACAGGTGAAACAAAAGACAAACACCATCACTCCAAACGTCCTTCCCCTTCCTTCTTCGTCCCCCAGCTTTATATGCTGAGCATGATGTCATATGGTACAGGATATCCCTTTACTTGGAGTCAGCTATCTCAGCTGTATTCCCTCCCAACTCCTTTTGCACCCCCACCCTACTCACTGGTGGGGTGGTGAGAGAAACAGGAAAGGCCTTGAGTCTGTTCAAGCACTGCTCAGAAACAGCTAAAACATCCCTGTGTTATCAGCACTGTTTTCAGCACAAATTCAAAACATAGCCCCATACGAGCTACTATGAAGAAAATTAACTTCACCCCACCAAATCCAGCACATTGAGGATACTTTTATAGTGCTCTGGGTATTTAAATGGGTGGCTTCTGGAAATGGAGAAAATGAGCCTGGCCTGCTCCATCCTAATGATCCCTGGGGTACATCTTTGTCCTGTACTTTTCTGCAGCCTTTCTGTCCTGTATCCACCCATACACAGCCTCACGTTCTAAGCCCTACCTGACCTGCATGCAGTTTATTTTCTATGTTCTCTTACTGCTGGACAAATTGCCCTGTATCAGTACAGTTGTGATTACTAGTATAAGTAGTATTATGAGGGCCACAAAGGCGATTAAGGGACTAGAGCATCTCTTGTATGAGGAGAGGCTGAGACTTCTCACCCTGGAGAATAAAAATTTCAAGGAGATTTTGTCTTCTGTATAGATGTATGATGGGGGGAGTAAAGAAGATGGAGCCAGGTTCTTCCCAGGATTTTCAGTGACAGGACAAGAGGCAGTGGGTACAAGGTAGAACACGGGAACTTCTGCTTAAGAAAAAATTGGGGTTTGTTTTTTCTATGGGTTTTGGGTGGTGGGTAGAGAAGGTGTAGTTTTTTGGTTTTTCTTAATGTGGAGGTGATCAGACGCTACGGTGGGTTGCCTGGAGAGATGGTGAAGTCTCAGTCCTTGGAGGCAGTCAAAACTTAATTGGATGTGATCCAGGGCAACTTGCTATAAGTGGCCCCTCTTGGAGGGGGATTGGCCTAGACAGTCTTCAACCATTTTGTGATTCAGTGTCTGCTTGGCAAGTAACTTATGTAGCTCACTAATTTCTGTGGTGGTCTTCTTGCTTTCCATGATCTAGGAACATGTATGTTGGTCAGTAATTATATAGTGTTAGTTTTGCTAGCTATCAATTTACTGTGTTTAAAGATCACATGATGGATGTATCCTTTCATCTCTCTTGTGATATTGTTTAGTAATTCTAATCCAAGCATAGATAGATATAGCTAAAGTTAAAAAGTGTTTGCAGGGAAAGAAATACATGTTGCTATTTAAAGCTTTCATATGATTATTGGAACTAAGACTTTCAATTGTTCACTTTTATTCTTTGAGGCTTTTTTTTTCTGGAAACTCTTTGAGATGATGAGGCGTGAGTGTAACGTGACTTGGGCCTTGATGGGATTGAGAATTTTGCTTTGAATGGAGATAGTAGAGCATTCTAATGTAATTTTTGCCTGATAACAGATTTGGACAAAAGGACTAGGGCAAGGGGTTTTTTTTGTGATTGTGAAAAAAACTTTGTTTTTCTTTTATTGCTTCCTAGAAGTTTCATGCTTGCTGCTGTTCAAATTCTCTCATTTCCTTTGCTAACAGGTGTCATGTCCATCTAGTAGTTTTCTTAGGAACTAACTGTAGTTAACAATTTAGCTGTAATTAACAATTACACTGTTTAGATCAGCTGTTCCAGTTGTTAGCATTACAGTTTCCAGCCAATGATGGAATGTTCTTTGGTCGTTCAAAATCATGAGCATATGATGAGGATCCAATTATGCTTTATTTAGCTTTTTTAAGGGTTGCTGTTAATGACTAAGACTACATAATTATATGACCTGGCACAAAAAAAGCATAAGAAGAATATTTGCAGACGTAACAAATATTTGTCTTTGTTGTAACCTGTGAGAACAGCTGTAACTTTTCTTCAAAAATTAACTTAATACTCCTTCATTCCATCCACCTCTGCCAAACTGCATCTTACATTCACACTGTCTGATCAGTAGTCATTCATTTTTATTTATAACAGCTGACAGGTTTCGTAAGTGGGGATATGCTTAAAGCTTTCCCAGCTTCCTGCTTTAATAAAAATAAGTGTCTTAGGCCCTAGAGATGGGCCAGTAGAACGTTTTAAGTATCTGCAGTGTCTCTTGGTTTTCTTCTTTTGCAACTTCTTCTGTCTATTCAGAATAAACAGTTGCAGAAATCTCTACCTCAGTTACCTGCAATATGCTATTGTACATCTGGAATATTTCGCTATTTTAAAAACACACTGAACAGCTTAATGCAGATAGTTTTTTATTTTATAGACTGTTAGAGGAAAATTTGGAGTTTTGACCATTGAAGTGGAACCATACTGTTCATGTAGCTTGCTTCCTTTGAGATGGGGAGTTTAGGACCAATGTTGAGGACTTTACAAAATTTGAAGTAGTGTTTAAAGCTTCAGGTTCTGTCTGAGAAACAAGTATTTTTGCTAGGGCAAGGGCAAAAGTGTTGATGGTGTTCTTCAGTCCAGCTGACTTGTGCTTGACAAAATTCACCTTCATAGAAAACAAGAAATTATGGCTTTAATGGTCTTCTGTGATGCTACTCCACACTGACTTAGACTGGACTGGTAAAATGAAGTGTTGTGGCTTGGCTCTGTCACCTAACCTTGCATGACTCATTTGCCTTTTGGGGAACAGAAGAGGTTTGGAAGGAGGAAGGGTACCTTCAGAGTAGTAATGTAGGATCAGGGATAGACCTTGTGTGAACGACCTTCAAATGAGAGTTGTCAAGAGACAGCCAGCTTATTCTGAAGCACTGTGTTGGAAATGAAAATGTGGAGCTCTTTGTGTATGTGGATGTGGCTTTCTGGCATTGCTGCCCAAAAGATGGAACAACTGGGTGAGAAAGGATGGAAATGAAGCACGTGAATACTGCACTGATCGTTCAAGCATATATATGGCATTAGATAAACATTGCTCTGAGTGGTTTTATTTCTAAACTTCATATGTCAAAGTTCATCCAGCTGTCAGCAATTAAAAGGCTAAGTAATTTTTTTAAGACTTTTCTGTGCATTTCTGCTCACCCTCCCAGTCAGCCAGTGCTGACTGCTGATAGTAAGTGCATTTGTTGACACTTTCAGCTATTCCAGTTAGAGCACTTGTCTCTGAAGGTTTATTTTAAACGAAACATGAAAGAAAATTTTTGTCTTCTGTGTACACGAAAGCATTTTAAATAAACTCCAGTTGAGACAGCTCTATGCAGGAAATACATGTTTGATCATGCTGACACATTTGTGATACTGCTTTAGGGTTTTTAGTTGTGGAATATAAATTATGCAATTTTTCTTCTAGCTACAACATAGCTTTAAAATTTGTAGGCCAAAATTCCCAGTTTTAAACAAGATGTTACCTGTTTGTAACTGGGAGTAACTCATCTGTAGAATGTAATGCCCCTCGATCTTTACATCAGCTGCTGGGGAAAAGCAAAAAGTCACATTTAAAAATAAGTTTAAAAGCAACTAAAAGGCCCAGACCTTTCCATCTTGTCTTTTTAACATCTTTAGCCTGGATTGTTTTTCATATCACCGTCTGCACTGTCAGATGCAGCTGTCTCTTCTACCTCATCGTATTCAGTCACTGCCAAAAACTTGTTGCTGGATACTTGATTCCCTTAACTCCCCCTCCCTCTCTTGAAAATATGAGTCAATTTTTCTATGTGAATATTGCTTTTATTTGTAATAGGCAGGTCGGTAGAGCAGAGAGGAGTCAAGAAACATAGCTAAGAAACCTTAGTTTATTACCATAGATGTATATGAACCTGAAAAAATTTGTTTGCTTGTAATTATAAACATTACAACCTTGATGTTCTTACAAGTAGTTAGAGTGTGTTATCTATAGATTATATTGCTTAACTCAGTATTTTAATTATTTGTAAATATAGATACACTTTAATCAGCTATTTAATTAAGTAACTTATTATACAGGTCTGTTTTCCTTTTCATAGGTAACAGTATTAGGGTACTGGAAAAGTTTTATTAGATAGTGTTGCTGGATTCAAAAAGTGTTCTTTCATAAAGAATGTTTTTAAATACTTTAGCCCTGCAAATGTCTTTGGAGAAAATTTTTTTCAGCGTTTTACTGTTATAAATATGTATATTTACATAGTCAATGGGAAGTGAGGCAGCAAATTAGGAGATAGACATCCAAGCACTTTCATGGGCCTGACTCTTGGCACACTTAATATTAGAGGACAATAGCTTGGGGAATAAAGTATCTAAGAGTGGTTACCCCCCAGTATCCGAGAAGTATGCATTGCCTTTTCTTACTGCCCTTTGTTTGTCACTTATTTAAATTATTAAATAGTATCAAATACTTAGAATTCATTCCTGTTCTTTCATCTAGCAAGTGTTTTTTTTATTTGGTTTATTTGCTGTTGTTACACATTCAGATAGCAGCTGTTTTCTCTGTTACATTTTAATAGCACTCCAGTTTACATTTTGTTTACACCTATCAAAGAATCATAATCTTCACTACTGTGATCTTGTAAAGCTTGCAGTATTTTATTTATAAGGCTTAATTTCGCCAATATGTGTACAACTTACAAAGTATTATTTCTTACCTAACATTTTTTTTTTTGTAAACCCATTCTTAACTTCTGAAGTGCTAATGAACTTTTAGTAATTTTACTTAACTTGTATACAGGTGCTTGGGGTTTTTTGTTTGTTTTTTTTTCCAAGTACTTAGACAGAAATTATGGTCTTTTATCGAGAGCTCTTGGAGCATTGCTTTCAACCTTTTGGTCCAGCAGAGAAACTTTTTCTCATTTAGAAATACCCAACCTTTTATTTGGCCAGAGCAAGGGTGTTTCGTAAAATGCTTTGTTTTCTTGCCACAAAAACTCTAGGAAGCCCTGTTACGAAAGAAATGCTGTCAAGTGGCTTTCCTCCTGCCTTTATCACTGATGTTCAATAACCATTCAAAACTTACAGGGTCAGGTAAGAGCTTTCTTAATAGAGCAGTGACTTTATTTCTGGTTAGCCTCCATAATGTTATATTTGCTGAGAGCTCCAATGCGTTTTTCATATGATTTCTTTGTTTTGTTTTGTTTCGGTTTGGTTTGGTTTTGTTTTGTGGTTCTATCATCTTCTACAGGAGGGATATTTACATTCTTTTCATTTTAAGCTAAGTTTAACCAACTAAATCTGCTAATAGATTCACTGAGCAGTTACTCGGAAGTGTTTGCTAATGTGTTTTGCTTTGGGAAAAGATCCAAAATAATTGGATTGAGAACGCAGCATGCAAAGTATTTTTCCAATAGCAATATTTGGAAAATCTCAATGTGAATGGTGCTGTAAGCTCATCGTTGCATATATGTGTGTGTTCTAAGCTACAGCAGGTTAAGTGAATACTTCAACACAACAAAATAAGTACTTGAAGACAGAAGAATGGACAACTGTCCTGAGTGCTTGGCCTATACTTTAGAGCTTCAAAATTACATCTTTACTTGCTTGATAATTAAGCTCGTTATGTCTTCTATTTTTTTAGCTCAGTCTTTGAAGTATTGATCCTGCAAAGACTTGTGCATGTGATTAACATTCAGTGGAAGTGTTCAGGCAGCTAAAATTAGGCAGGTTCTTCAGTCCTTGCAGGATTTGGATCTCAGATTCCTTAATGTTTCTATTCTTAAGAAATATTTTTAATGGGTTTTTTTTCTGTAATGCAAAGTATTTATTTTTTAACATCCTTGAAGTCCTTGTTAGCTTTTATTAATGGGATATTCTAAGTGGACATTGGGAAAATGTAACTTTTGTTGGAGGAGTCAGAGGAAAGAAAAAATATTGTAATGAGTGGGGGTAAATTAATAGCAAACTCTAATGCAAGAAACACCACCATATTCACCAACTTTGCTGCTGTGTCACTTTTCAGTAAAAAATAAAAAAAGCTATTTACTGTGAGTGTTTCAAAGGGAAAATATGAAACAGTCATGATTGCATTAAGTGCTGTAACTGGTGAAATGTACAAGCCATGCTGCAACAGCCTGAACGCTGTCAGTGTTAGGGTGTTAAGGATCTGATTTATTTTACATTAGCTCTTCACATTTGTCATGTTAGTTACAGCATTGACAAGTACCATAAGCTGTATCTCTAGAATCTTTATCAAGAGGAAGCTTTTTTTCATGTCTTATTAATAAATTCCCAGTAGTGAGGAGCTGACCCCAAACCTGAGGCTTGTCTTCATGCTTACCTGTCTTCATTGCTTGTTTATAATTATGTGCATTTCTCTGTATGTGCGTGTGTGTATATATATACACATTTCATTCACTGTGTCGGTTCATATGTGTTTCTGCAGTAAGTTTGTGACTTCCTAGGAATCAAAGCTCTCAACTGGGTCTTTGTTTCTGTGGGTCAAAGATATACCTGCCTGGTACTTGATGTTACTTTTTTTTTAATTACTCTCATGTATATACCGTACAGTTGCCTCTAGAGAATGAAAATCTAAAGAAGTTAGAAATGGGATGAATAAAAAATTAGAATAGTGACATCTGTGTTACATAAGATGTTTTGAGGTCAAATACGTTCATGAAGTCAGAAGCAAGTCTCTAGGAAGTTCATGTTTAGAACTACTACCATGAATCATCTATTTTACTGCAAAGAAAAATGCAAGCTGTCTTGTGTAAATGTTTTACTTTAAATCACTTCTGCTACCTGAGCATAATCTGCTATTACTTGTTAAGCCTTGTAAGATTAAAATGTTAAAGTATCTAATTTGTTTTTGTTTTCATGTTGTAGGTTTTGACTTTTGCCTATAAACACGCATTGGTAAATAAAATGTATGGGAGGGGTCTCAAGTTTGCCACAAAACTTGCAGAAGAGAAGCCAACGAAGGACAATTTGAAAAACTGCATTCAGGTAAGGTGTATCTGCAAAAGTAACAGGCTATGTTGACACTGAGTAAGGTTTGAAAAGTAAGGTGTAAGTCTTTTTGAATTTTTGGTACCTTTTACATTGTAGAACTCACTGAAATTTAACTTTTAAACTTTATCCAGGCTTTTGTGGCTTGACCTCCATTTTTAATAGTGATTTCTTCTTTATTTTTCTAGAATAACTATTTTGTGAGTAATTGTCATCTTTAGAATATGTACTTTATGGAACTTAGTCTGGGGCTTAAAGTAGAGACAACTTCTGCATGTTTAAAATCTCATTATGTTGCTGTTCAACCACTGTTATTTTTACTATTATTAATCATAGAACAGTTTGGGTTGGAAGGGACTTTAAAGATCATCTAGTTCCAATCCCCCTGCCATAGGCAGGGATGCCTTCCACTAGACCAGGTTGTTCAAAGCCCCATCCAACCTTGCCTTGAACGCATCCAGTGATAGAGCATCCACAACCTCCCTGGGCAACATGTTCTGGTGTCTCACCACCCTCATAGTGAAGAACTTCTTCCTAATTTCTAACCTAAATCTCCCCTTTTCCAGTTTGAAGCCATTACTCCTCGTCCTATCACTACAAGCCCTTGTAAAAAGTACCTCCCCAGCTTTCTTGTAGGCCCCCTTCTATAGGTAGAAAATTAATGGAAATTACTGTAACTCCTAGGACAAAACTTTTGTCCTTTGAATTGAAAGACTGTAGATCATATAGAGTGGTTTTCTTTTTCCCCTGTCAGGACTAAGTAATTCAAGGATCGACAGTTCTCATATCTGTTATCTTTCTGATAAAAGACGTCGTTAGTAAGATGTTGATATCAATGCAATGCTTGTTGGAAGGATGTAGATTTAGATTTTTAAAACAATAAGACCTTAGGGCTTCTTATGGTCTTTTTTTTTAATATTTCCTTTTTTTTCTTCAGCTAATGAAGTTGCTTGGATGGACTCATTGTGCAACTTTTACTGAAAACTGGCTTCCTGTCATGTATCCACCTGATTATTGTGTATTCTAGAAAACCAACAACTGTAAACTTAAAGTGATTTTATATGGGACAGGATATTAAAAGATAAGTTTGACTTTTTATTGGAACGCATGTTTTAATTACTGAATGCTGATTATTAAATTGTGTGTATTTATCAGTAAAGGCACCTGGATACAGCTTAATACCTGTCAACCTAACTCCTCTCATCAAGGGGCTTCCTTATTGTGCATCCCATTGCTGGCAATGGATGTGCCAGAACTGCCAACACCGAGGATTTGGAATTAGGCTGGAAAGGCTTACTGCATGCATGTTAGGTTCTTAACTGTTACTTTTAACTGCAAACCTGTAAAAGTTCTGTATTTTTTACCGTAAACCGAATTTTAACATTTGATCTGAATTTCAGTTGTATGAAGGCCTTAAAGCTACTTCAGGAGTAGCTAAAATCTTATTTATTAGACTGAAGTAACGGGACATCATTACCTGTATTGTTTGCAAGAGTTTACATTTAATTTTTTTTTAAGAAAAATTCAACCTCTCAAACTGGTACAATGTGTTACTCGGAATTGCTGATGCATAGGTGCTCTTGTAAATCTTCGTTTTGGAGCAATTTCAGGCAAACTCAAAACTCCATGTGAAGCTGAGTATCAGGACGGTCTGATATGTGTATAAAAGTGCCAGACAGTTAAATCTTGATCAGGTATTGTAAAGCTATACATATATGTTTAATAATGTTAAAAATGTAAAACACGGCAGAATAAACATGCAAAGTTGCAGATAAAAAACCACCATGTGCACTCTGATACTTTAAAAGATGATTTTATAATTAATAAAAACAATTAACAAAGCTAGAAATTGTAGCGGTTGCTGAAAGAGTACATAAATGAAACTCGCTGAAAGAAACACGTTGCAAACAACAGAAGTTCAGTGCAGAAGACCAATGCTTTCTGTTAAAGCTTTTTTACTAGCTACTGCTACTAGCATTGTTCCTTCAGTGGAGTGAGATTGGTCTGGTTGAACAGGTCATATGCATCAAGCAGAGACAAATCGATACGCCGTTGTGTCTGGCCTTTTTTTTTCATAACTTGTAATGCGAAACTCAGATACAGTTTCAAGTTTACAAATATAAAGGTGCACCGTAATGCTGCAAAACATTCCAAACTGTAAGGTGCTGCCACTAAATCAAAATAAGTACATAGTTTTCTCTTTAATTCTCTCTTACTGTGGCTTTAAGCAGCTTGACATTTGCTTCTGGAAATTCTGCTAGAATGGTTGTGTTAAAGATACTGCCAAGTTTTTCCAAAAATTCATAGTCTGTACTGAATCTGAATTTATTTGCCCATAGTAATACTGTTCCTGGCTTACAAAAATACACCATCGTTGCTAGCAGGGGGTCCAGAGCTGTATGATGGTATACAACATCAGTTGCCAGTAGGAAATCATAATGGTAAGTCGATACAGGAAAGTCTTCACTGAGGCTTTCTCCCCATACCAGTTTTCTCACTTCAGGTTTGTGCATATTCATGTTTTGTGTATTTCTTGAAATATTATATGAGAGATTTTCAAGAACTTCAGGCAAATCTGTAGCTGTAACGTAAGCTCCTGCAGAAAACAGGAATTTGTTTAAATTCGTAGGTATGTAGTTGAACATATATATAGAACTTTATCTACATAACTTCCCCAGCTTCCCCCTCACCACTAACTAGGGTACTTTATTAACAAAACAGTATTTTGCAATAGTTTTCATTTTTAAAAAAGCAGCGACAAACACAAGTTTACTTCAGCTGTTGCTTCATTGCCTTAAAGTGACAGTGGCAGATCCAGATCATGTTTCACGAGAAATCCAAAAGGAAATGCAAATTTACTAACCTAAGATACAGGCGACAATGGAAACCAAGCCTGTTCCAGCACCAATTTCCAAAACTTTTTTGTCTTTGAGGTTGAATTGTTCTTGATTTGATTCCAGATACTGAGATAAAGCCAGTGCCTAAAATGTTTTAACACATATCCGTAAGAGGGTGGCAGGTAAGTTGCACGAAAACTCGTTACATGTTTTTATACAGGGTTTTGGGTTTTTTTAATACAATGAAAAACATTGAAAGCTGTAACATAAAAATGTAATATGGAAAGAATTGTGACGTGTCCTGGTTTTTTATATTAAAAAAAAAGTAAACAGCTTATTTTTAGGTTTATGGGATAGGGATTTACTGCACACTTCTATACACAGAGTCCTCTGACAGCTCAGTGTAGGCAGTGTTTAGATGTAAACCATACAGTCAGAATAGCAAACGAGGCTTCGCAATATGTAAAAAGTAATGTTCTGGTTTATTATCATGAATGTTATGGTTTGTTATCACTAAGTAGATTCAGGCTTCAGCAGAGATTATTGGGTTTTTTCTTGCAAAGGGAGTATTAAAGGTTTATTTACCAACTCAACACTTGTCTATTGGTAATAGTATAAGCTTAAAAAAACAATCAAAAATAAAACCCCAGGAAACCCAAAACAAAACACACACACTAACAGCAGGGTAGAGAACTGTGGCTTCAGACCTTTGTTAGGATCTTATCAATAGAATACAAATCGGCTGTTCATAAACAACATAAACCGATGCCAAAGAAACTAAACTTCCCCCTTTGGCTTGCCTTCCTCAGCATGGTGTTACTGTTACTGTTTAACTCTTGTGCTTCTCATAACGCATCGCTGGCTACCTGCTGCGGGAAGGCTGACAGCTAATGAATCACCAGTCCTCTCTGCGCAACCTCTCGATTTTCTTGGAAAGTTTTACCGTCTGCATTCCGACACCTGATTAACCTGAGAGCTGATGAGCTGACATTTCAAAATAAGATACTGTTTCACCCACCCAGCTGCTTTTTTTTTTTCTCTATTGTTTTGAAATTGTCTGCCATTTTCTGTGAGCTTTTTCAATAAATGTGGATCCAAAAAATGTTGAAATCGTAATTTGCATGTCTTTATCAGTTGACCCTCTCTTCCCTCTAAGGCACTTTTCTCAGTCCACATACAGCTCTGTTTTTAAAAGCAGGAGAAGCAGAAGAAGAACTGTTTGCAGGTATGGTTTTCCATACTGCAATGAACCTGTTCCAGCCTGTTCTTTAAAAGAAGCAAGTTTAACTGTTTTAACCTTCTTTATTTTAATCTCTCACAATTTTTCTTTTTCAGCCTCCTTTTCATACTGCTGATTGTTTACTTCCAGCAGTGCTTGACTGGAAACATGGAGGAAACTGAACAGTTCTTCCCGAGTTCCCTTTTTACATTTTTTTTTTTCAATATCTACATCCAATTTACAAATATTTAGGTGCTCTATGTCTGACGTGAACTGGCAAATTAGCATAAGGCAGAGCTTTCTGCTGAAGCACTTCACAAGTCATTCTGCATAGGGAAGCCTCTGCTGTCAGAAGAGTCATCCGAGAGAGCTTCCGTTAGTATTTGTGTGCCACTGTCATGGTTTACTCTTTGTCATGCCAGTGTTCTGGGTGCCATGTCACCTACTTACCCCTGGCCACACCACGGCTCCAAAGTATTCTATGGACTCCTGAATGACGATCTGGTGGCCAACATACGTGTAGTGCTCTTTATCAAAGTAGGGCGAAACTCTAGGAACCCAGTTCTGTAGTATTTTAAGAGTTACTGGTCCATCTGTGAGGGAGAAGATCAAACTTCTGTTTGTATATGCAGGTGTTCATATGCAACTGAAGCAGTAAAATGTATTTTGTGAAAATAGTACGTGGGCACATGGACTAGAAAAGCTGTCAGGCCATTGGCCTTGAGACTAGGTGGTGTCCAGAAGTGGACGATCCTGGCTGGCTGGGGAATCAATGGCCCTTTCTGGTCATTCTGCGTGTTTATGTGCGCAATTTACAGACAGAAAAATATACTAATTCAAATACATAATTCTAACAGAAGACTTTCAGCACCGTTAGCTTGTGTTGAGGTATATGCCATGGTTCATACCATGCCAGAATACGCCACGTAGGCACTTGTGCTGTGCTTATTTGTGAGGCCAGCAGATCTAGAACATTAAGCTGCTTTTTACAAAAGGATTTAGGATTTACCTCTTACATTGAAGAAAACCTAGCTCTTTTTAGTGGTTATTTTGTAACCACTCTTCCAAAAAAAGGGGAGTTGTAAGATACTCTTTAAGTACACGTTAACATACACGGTGCTGCTCAGTGAGTCAGTACTACAGCTGGCACCAGCACGTCTCATCATAGCGAGTGGGCCTGTAGGTGAGATGTTTCAGGAGAGCCCTGCTGAACTCTTCCATCTGATCTCACTGAAGGCAAGGATGCTGTTCTGGATGACTGGGCTGTTGTTGAAGCCGTTTAGCGGGGTGTGCATAGATGATACAAAATTAACTGCAAATAAAAATTTTGCTGCAGCTTCCATAGATTTTAACAGATGCCTGCCAGAAATCCTTGGGAGGTGTTGGAGCGATTTAGCACTTCAACAGACCCAGTTAATGCATATCATAGTCATGTCTCTGGTTGTAATTGAGAAATAATTCATACCTGTCTAAATAAAGTCCAGAGACCTTTTTAAACATGTATCTTAATTACAGAGAGAGTCTTTTTTGTCGATTTGGTCTGATAATAAATCCAAACGTAAGGGGAAATGATGGAAAAATAGAGAACAAAAGGAGAAGTGACATGGTGACATCTATTATTTGAAGACGGAGAAAAACTAAAGTATGAAATCCTAGCATGCTACAGCAATTGTGGTATTTAAATCGGGTTAAACCTGAGTCGGATCCTGCTGTTGATGATGCGGTCTTGGAGCTGCAGGTGCAGTTTTCAGAGTCGTGCTGTTCTTCACAGATTTCCTCCTCCTCAGACTGGCAGTCCATCGCTCTTTGAATGTTGTTGGGGAACGGTGGCTGCTGTAGAGAGGTGGTGGCAAAAGAACTGAAATGAAAGCTTGCAGGCACTCTCTCCACTCATATCTCATACAAAGAAAGACTGAGTACTTTTAGGGGGCTTTGGTTGGGGGTTCTTTTCAATGGCGGGTTGAAGGACCAGGAAGCCATTGTAAGAGGTGACATCCCCACTCCACTGGAAACTGCTGCAAGCACTTTCTGGCAATGCAGTAGTACTGTCAGAGTTTTTTCTTTCATCGTGTTCACCATATTTATTATTTTGTCATGTTTATTTTATCATTTATGCAGAATCTTACATTATGTGACTCAACTGATGCACTAATGGGTCTGAAAACGAGCTTCTTGAATGGTCCTGCTGCCAGTTGAAGCAACAGCTGAGAAGGATGAACTGCCTTTTAACATCTCTGACTTTTTGTGTGTTATTTACCATTTCCCAGATATCTCAAGACTTGGTATTCCTGGGATAAAACTGGTTCATTTGCTGCCGCCAGCACTCTTGATTTTATCTCCTTGTATACAGTTGCCTTTTCTTCTCTGCCTTTTCCCATGGAACACTTAATTGAATTACCCTGAAATGGAGCGACCCGCAGAGCATGCGGGTTGTGGTCAGGAAATAGTTGCAGTGAGAACTTGGAATCAGGAAGCTGTTTTGGAGAACTCAGTGGGTGTTATGAATGACAGTGCATCTTCAGTGTACAGGGCAGCAGGCAAGGTGAGAGCGAACGGCTTGATACCAGTGAATAAGCAGTAAAAGCAGGAATAGGAGTGGATCTAAATTTGCCCTGGGGTGAGATATTCCAGTGGCACTTTTCACTTAACTAGAGTTTTCTTCAGTGACAACACCTATGTATATGTGTATCCACGTGTGTGCATGTAGATATAGATATATACACATATAAATGTGTATAAAGAGGGAAAAAAAAAGGTTCATAACTTGCTCTGGCCAGAGGCTGTACAGGTTGGCCCCTCGCACGTATTGTGATTGCTTGAGGGTGCTACGTTTTTATCCATGATTGGCCTTATTCTGCTCATTCTTGAGAACGCATCTGTGTTAGCTCTCTCCAGCTGCATGCCTTGCAGAGAGAGTATTGCATCATTTGGGTTGCATCATAGAGCAGGAGGCTGCTGTACGTCAGTCCTAGCCAGAAGGGGGAGAGGTTCGGCAGCGGCCAGAGGTTCAGCAGTGCCTGCAGGTAGTTCTTTTAAGGACCAGAGTGACTGCTGACTTGTGGGGACGGTTTATGTGCACACGCAATGTTTGACACCATTGTGGTTTTACTGATACCTGGTCCATTCCGCATTGCTGCTCTGTTTATTCACAGGGACGGGATTTGTGTCGTGACTCCTCCGACACTGAGCTTCTTCAGTCACGGCAGGGATTTTGTACTCTTTCAGAAAAGAGAGTGCTTTAAAGTATACTGATTTCTGCAGATTTCGTTTTTGTTTTCCTCAGAGGGCCTCCCCTCTACCTACTACCACGTTCTGGTTATCTACATTTTGTGTATAATCCGAGATATGACGGTAGGTAAGAGAAGGAAGTTAATGCTGCCGCTGCCGCATTCCCTGACACATGAGGGAACGCATCCGTGTTTGTCTCTCACACGTGGAAGTGTGCCTCCTTACAACAGCAATGGTGTCTCGCGTAATCAAAAGTATACCTCCAGTTTTCAGCAATGCCTCTTTTTCATCCCTTGAGCTAGGATAAAATCTAGTCAGGTTTTAATGTTTTATGAAATCTATGGAAAAAAAAACATTAAAAGACTTGTGTAACTGGGGAGGTGCACAATGAAAAGAGAAGAATGTGGCAGAACTGGTGACGGCCACAGCCAGAAAACATTTGCTTGAAGACCCAGTCTTCTGAACATTTCATGTTTAAACGTGCAAAGCACTACATTTTCAAATTTAGAGCTTTTTGGTGGCTTTGTTTGGGGTTTTGGTTGTTTTTTTCTTTTCCTTTTGTAAGGCTCCTGTAGCATGAAATCTCTGCTATTTCAGTGAAAAGTCAATCCTGAAATTTCGAAGCAGGAGGAAACTTTGTCCTGTCCAGTACTCTTTTATGTAAAAAAACAGAAGAGCTTGTTTAGTGAGTGAATAAACTGTTCAATTTGTCAGTCTGGGTAAAATTCTGTATTTTTTTTTCCTTGCTTAGACAAGTTCTTACTGCAACAGGTCAATCTTTCAGCTGGCTATGGGGAGCAGCAAATACCAGAAAATAGCTTGGAAACATGCTTAGTAAATATATATTTGTTGATCCATTGTTAAGTGCTTGCAGCAAATCCAGTTGGCACCCTGTTACCAACTCATTCAGTGCAGACCTGAATTTCATGTTCAATTAGACATGCTATACTACATTTTCAAATTAAAAATTGTTACGCTTTCTCCTGTTTTGTCCTTTGAGCTCCTCTAAAATAGGAGTCTGCTTCAATATTTATAAAGACACTTATCTGGTTTTATTAAATCCCTTCTTAAAATGATCAGGAGCTTTTACAACTACCTAATGGTTACTCTGGTATTGTGGTGAGACTGGTGTGGCCCCTGAGCCCATCAGTTGCCTGAGCTCTTAGATGGTAAACTGGGGAGGATGGTGAAGATTACACACTCTGCATCTGCACGTCACCTAACACACTGGGCTCTGGTTTGTGGCTGGGGCTTCTAGATGCTCTGTCGGTATCTTGTCATAGGTGTAGCTTTTTGCTAAACAGAGTTTTATAAATTTCTGTATATATGTATATCCTACTGCCATAACTATTAAATGGTATATTTCATACAATGGTGTTAAAAGTAAGGCTTTTTTGTTTTTTTGTTTTACTGCAAACTACAGGACAGACTTAGTCTTACAATGTAAAGAACTCAAGTATATTAGCATCTTGGCCTTAATGATGCACAGCTTTATTTTACCATTTTAAATGACAAACTCTATCTGAAGACTACTGACACAAACGAGCTATCTGCCAATGGAAATGTTTCCATTATTACATACCCTATGCATAATATGCTCCCGTTACTGCTGTGCTTCTAGAATTTTAAAAACTGGTACGTATTACTCTTTTGACATTTTTCTGTTCCATATAATCCATATAGGGATGTATCATATCCATGATACATGGATACATCTCTAAAAGAATTGATATATCATGATACAACCATGATACATCTTTCTAAAAGAATTTTCCTAATCTTGCAACCAAAATCTGTTCCCTTAGAAAACGCTGGCTCTTTCTGAATGTTAGCCACTGATTTCTTTCCAAAATGATCCTGATGGGAAACAGCCATCTAAAAATCTTTGTTTTTCAAAGTTTTTAAACCAGTATTGACTTCATTAGTAGTCTTAAACTGTTGTGAGCAAAATAACTTACAAAATCACATTTGATTTCTTCAGAACCTAAGGAAAAAAGAATAATTCACAAAATTATATGTATTTGACAGTGCCACATATAAAATTAACAAGGTACTTAAACACCAAAGAGCATATTGTAAGATGATGATAAACATTAAGGTAACAGCCTATCCCCTGTAAGAATAAACGTGGTGCCTCTTAAAACTTCCAAAATCCATGGCTTGGAAAGAGCTTTTCAAATCTAGCTACACAGCCAAAAGGAGAAAAAAAAAAAAAAAGTAGGTTAGCGAGCAGGACTGTGTCACTAGGTCTTCAGCTGTAAAGGCAACTCTGCTGAAATGTTTCTCTCACCTCTGTACAATGTTGCACAGCATAGTCTGTCTTAGTGTGAATTCTTTGGGCAAAAGCCAATTCCAGTTGTTTGCATGGGCAATGCAATTGCAGCGTGTTCTTTGTGAGACAGGGTTTTGCTGTACACTCACACCACACACAAACAGCCATGTTTCTTACAGCTCTGACAATTTTCTCATGTTATCATGCACTAAATAAAATAATAATAAAAAAGATTAATATATATGCTAGGAAGTAAAGGAAATGTCAGTGCTAGGAACCTCACTCTAGTAAACCTGTAGGATGTTTGAGTCCACGCAGTAAATGCATCCAAATACTGAAAACGAGCAACGACAGTCACTCCTCGCAGGACAGTGGGGGTTAGGTGAGTTGAAATTCACTGAGTAACACAGCTGACTTGAGGAATTTGGTCAAAGACAAAGATATTTCCTTTGTTAGTTAGCAAAGAGCACAAAGACACGTCAGACAAGGTTAGCTGGACAGCCGTGTGGGTACCTGCGGTGGCAGAGGGCACTGGCAGTTTCCTGTGGGTGGATGCACACGCCAAAGGTTTTTATGCAGGCGTGCACCTGAAAGGAGTAACGCTCCGCGCCGGCCAGTCGGGTCGCAGGCTATTTAGAGTAACATTACCAGGCAGCACTCAAAGAACTTATGATGTTACACGGAACCCTTCCACATTTGCAGTACAAAACAAAAACAGTCTTAGGCTTCTTGAAGTCCCAAGTGTACCAGCCTTCAGAAATAAAATCTCAGCTTCCTCCAACCTCTTGTTCTCTTTCTGCAGATGATGTGTTCCCTGTGTTCACCTTACGGTCTGCAGTGCTGACCCAGACAAGTGACTTACTGTGGGCAAACTGGTGCATAAATAATGTGTGTGGCCACTTGGCAGTAGCCTCACTGCAGAGAAAAGTTCATGAAGTTCCTACTACCAGGAAAAGGTCAAGTCTTCCTTGCCCTGCTGAGCGTCTGGCTGGGGAAGCTCTGGATACCCTCCCTCACCCTAAGTCACAGAGAGCATGAGGAACTGACAGTCCTGAGGAAATAACAGCTTTCCCATCATCTTTAAGTGCAGGTTGTAGCCACAGGATCTGTTGTACATACTGAAAGAGAGAGTGCAAACATGGAAATCACACTTTCATCAGAAAATCTTGCAGTTGCTTCTTTTAAAACAGATGGATATTATAGATACTGGAGATGAGCCAATGTTGCGTTCCTTACACATTTCAACACTCTGAGAGTTTTGTACGCATTTACCACTTCACTGCCCTTCTGCCCGCCCTTCTCCTTCTTGGAAAAGAATCTGTAGAAAGAAATTTGATTAGAGGGCAGAAAAATTTAAGAAGAACTTTGAAGGTCATGAAGCTAGATAACAACTCCCAGGAGGGAACAACTGAAAAGGCTGGTAGTAGAAATAAGAGAATGGGGGAATGTGGATTTTTTTAATTTATAGTCATTTGCATCTGGATAAACAGCTTTTGAATTCAGGTAATGCTCTCTTGAAGAGCAGCAAAGGAAGAAATGAGCCTTTGCTGTCACTGTGGCTGTATTTCACACACAAGCCGCTGTCTCTACTTGTCACACCAAGTACAGGAAACTCTTAGCTGCTCGTTCAAACGCTCACCAGTCTCTTTCCTCTGAAATCTGATAGTTATAAGACACTTTTTTTAAAATGTTGGGACCTGGTATTAAGATACTAACTGTATTAAGTTGACATCGTAAACATTGCATTTCACAGACCCTCCTGGCTTTACAAGTAGTGCAAATGAGTGATCTCAAGCTAGGTCAGTAGCTGTTATTAGAAAAAAAACCAGACACTGCTGCTGTTGGAATGACAGCCATACCTTTTTTTAAAGACGTGGTCTTCTTAGCAGCCACGTTCCCACTGTCATATTTATTGCATTTGTCACCAGGAGTCAAATGTAGCTCAGACTGGTGCTGCTGTTAAAGTTCTGTCCTAAGCTTTAGAATGGAATTGTTGCTGAACGTAAATAGTTTATTTTTTTTAATGAATTCAGAGGAACTGGCTTAATCTATATTGTGCCTCTTGTGTAAGCAACTAAAAAGGATGGCAACTGTAGGGACAGCGTTGCAGCTTATTTGCAAATCATGTAGGTGTGGTTTTGTTTCTGGTTTATAAGTGATACAGGAATCAACACTGATACTCTGAAATGCAGCTGTTATTGACATGTAATTACTATATAATTCCTATAAATGCTTCTTGTGCTACAGTTTATCTCCAAGAATTTCTTGATTAGCACTGAATGTTGGTGTTGTCTGGAGGTGTAGCCCCATGGAATTAAAATTTCTTCAGACTTCTGTGAATAGGCAGCTGAGGGGAGTGCAGCGCCTCAGTTCAATATGTAAAGTGGTGATTTTCAGTTATTAACTCAACCTCCAGTTCCACAAAGTCCTGAATTACTTGGTTGGCTTTTCTGTTTCTGTAAACACTCATGGGGAATTTTGCCATCTAGACCATTTGTACAAGACAAAATGTAACAAGCTGCCAAATGCGATGACGTAAATCAAACTTCAGACGTTTTTAGAATGTATTTATTTTTAATGTGAGTTGTGTGGCTTGAGGTTTGGGAATTTTAAGTCTGGTTATATGAAACCTAATTGGTGGTGTGAGTCTTCGTCCATTTTAGGTAGTTATCAAACTACCAGGAAAGCTGGCAAGAGTATTATTCTTAACTGCCTGTCACCGAACTCAGCAGTATCATCCTCTTCAGTGTATAGGCAGAGTAGAACTATATTAATATAACTGGATTGTAGGTTAGAGTCATCTAAATTTAAAACAAATTTGAAAGTTCCTTTGCTCTTAAGAGTAGCAGGGCAAAATGATGTGAAATTGTTAAAACCTTAATTAAAAGATTGTGAGAGATAGGTAGGAAAATGTTATGGTCTTCTCTGAACCCATCAGGTGTAAGAAGCCTGCCAGATTTCTGCCAAAAGAAGGCAGAGTTAAACCAGACAAGTTAAAAGGTATTCTTATCAATGAAGTTAATGGTCACAAACCACTGGGACTGGACGGTAATTACCCAGAACTCTTCAGTGAAATTACCACCTCTGAACAAGAGCGTGGTGCCTGCTGCTGCAAGTAGACTTGATACCAGAGCACAGGAAATTGTACAAATGTGAGGTGTCTTGGAGGCATCTAGGGAACTGGGGGCCAGCAAGACTAACATCTGTGCTAGTAAACAGAGAGGAACGGTAGTGTTGGTGTGAGCTGATAAATAATAAGGCATAGCATGGAAAGGGAAGAAAGTTTGTATGTTCTTTGGAAGTGCCTACAAACATATAGCTCAGGGTCCTCCAGTTAGTACAGTGTACATGGATTTCCACAAACTTCTGATAAGGTCACTCATTAAAGATCCTTCCAGAAATTAAGCTTTGCTAGGATAAAAAGGGGAAGTTGTCTTTTGTGTTAGTAATTTAACAGCAAGGAGGCAATAAATGGTCAGGTTTGTAATGTCAGACAGGGAGCTGTGCTACTTCGTATATTCCTACAGGCTAACAGGAAGTGTAGAAAATAGCGTGCTGACAATAATGTAGAATTATTCAAGATAGTGAAAACAAAAATAAGCCGGAGAGTTCCAAAAGGATCTCTGACATGTTATGAGAGGTGATAGTATGATAAATGAAATTCAGTGCTGACAAGTACAACATAATACCCAGGGAAGCCTTTAGCTCGGTACCACCTAGGAAAGAGATCTTAATGGCACCAGAGACAGTTATAGGAAAATACCTTTGCAAACCATATCAGTCATCACAAACACAAAGGGACAGTTGTGTTTTTATAAGGAGAAGAAAAAAAAGAAAAAACAAAACAAAAAAGGAACATTGTTTTCCCACTCTAGGAATTCAGAGTCCATCCTGCATAACCAGTGTGTGACTCAAGTTTTCCATTAGAATATTCAGGGTCTCAGATCTCCTGCAGGATTTGCCAGAGGTCCTGGGTGGCCTAGTGAATGACTGACGAAGAATGGCAGACTCCTAGTTCTAGAGCAGATTCTCCTCATTCTTACTGTTGGAGGCATCTGCTAGACTTTTCTGGATGTGGAAGGCATGTTTGCATTCTCCAAATCACAGGGACTTCTTAACTGCTGTCAGCAGCCAGCTAAATGTCTGCAGCATGGTGTTGACAGGGCCTGTGCTGTTTGCTGAAGTATAAACAACTGCAAGGTGGAATTTGTTCCAGGTTAGCATCTTCAGTGTTTGGCAGGTGTTTTTGCTATTCCTTATGGCCATGGGGTGAATCCCCAGCTTAAAGTCACTAATACCCAAAGGTAATACTGGTGGCCTTACTGATTAGCGGCAGCTGAAGGTGTGGAATAACACAGGGTAAGATCAAATTTGGCTTTGGGTGGTCTGAGTAGGACCTCCTTTCACTTCAAGTGATGAATCCTGGAGTCTTACTTAAACACGTGCTCTGCAATACCAGAAATAAGAGTTTGTTTTGTGGTTTGGGTTTGTTGGTTGTTTATATATATATATATATATAAAAATTTCCTTGTTGTAGATGTTTTTGCCTAGCTTCTGTACCTCTCTCCTCCTATCCTAGCAAAGACCTGTTATGTAAATGAACAGAGGTCATTGATCGGTCCTCATGCACTTGCATGAGGAGATTGGTTAGAGAGGTACAATGCAGAGGGAATGCAGTAGAGGTACAACACCTGGCACAGCTGGATGTGCAAAATGCATTTGTGTGGAGTCTCTGGTGACCCAGATCCGTTGCCCTCGTATTCGCATACTGACTGCAGAGACAAACACCCATGCGCTGCTGTTTTTTTTGCAGTCAATTAGCTTTACAATAAAGCCATGCACTCTGCTCCTCCCAGCAGTGAGTTGTGGGGATTGTCTCCAAGCTCTCTATAGTTAATTTTTCAAAATCTGAAGCTATTTGCCTTGAAGGGACTGTTTAAGTTTCCTCATAAATCTCCTCTGTGCCTTCTCTGTATTTGGACAGCACTGTTTTTAACAGGGACAGGTTTTTCCTTTGTGCCACCTCATTCTCATCTGCTTATTCACCCTGCCTGCCTGGAGATCTGCTGCTCCCTGGAGAAAGAGGTCATTAAAGCTGAACTTTCTTCTCAACTCCCTCAAAGCTTGGGAAGAAATTTACCTCTTCACTGGGGAGCCCTCTGCCCTGCCACAGGGTGTTGTCTTACCGCCTGAGGTCCTTCTGCCATTTCTCAGTCAGTTGTTTAGAGAAGAACTCAATGCCATCTGCTATTTTTTCCTTATGGCAAGGAAAGAGATCTTGAACTAATTCCGCAGAGCTTTTTATAGAGCAAAGAATGTGATGGTCTTAATTTACTGAACTGGAAGTTTTACAGCAGGGCTGCCTTTACTTGGTCTGTTTGGGGCTGGTTACTACACAGACAAATGAGGGACCAGGAGAAGCTGGCTGCGTTAATGATGAACACACCCCTCTCGGTGCTACAGGCTTTGGTTGACTACAGTTACCACCACACAGAGAGAAAACTGGCAGGGCTTTTTTAAGGTTTGCTTGGGGGTTTTTGTGGGACACTTAGTTATCCCCTGTTGTGACAGTATTTGCCTAGAATTAAATTCTGCAAGTTCTCATTCAGGTAAAGCTACTGAAGCCAGAGAGAGTTTTGTCATGGTGAGGGATGATTAAATAGCTGAATAATTAAAACACAAGATCTGATTAATGGTATTCCACTGAAGAGACCCCTTGCTTCTCTTCCACTTCTGAAAAATATGGTACTTCTCTAGAAGGAAGATAAAAATGGATTTAAATTTATTTCAAATTAATGACTAATGAGTAGCTCAAGCAATATTATAATTAAGCAATCAGTTTTACAACAGCAATTAAGTATTTAGAAATCAGTCTTTGCAGGCTATTATTAGAAGTAACTTGACCTTATTAAAAAACATTAGATGGAAGAGTCTCTTTTCACTTGGCAGCCACCTTAGAATCACAGAATCATTTAGGTTGGAAAAGACCCTTAAGACCATCAGGCCTGTTAACCCAGCAGTGCCAAGTCTAACACTAAACCATATGGTTTTTAACCAACCTGGCCTTGTATGAGCTTAAATACCAAGGCCAATATCAAAGTCTATTTCACAGAATCACAGAATGGTAGAGGTTGGAAGGGACCTCCAGAAATCTTCTAATCCAATCCCCCTACCACAGCAGGTTCTCCTAGGACAGGTTACACATGAATGTGTCCGGGCAGGTTTTGAAAATCTCCAGAGAAGGAGACTCCACAACCTCTCTGGTCAGCCTGCTCCAGTGCTCTGCCACCCTCACAGTAAAGAAGTTTCTCCTGATGTTGAGGTGCAACTTCCTGTGTTCAAGTTTCTGCCCATTGCCCCTCATCCTATCACTGGGCACCACTGAAAAGAGACTAGCCCCATCCTCTTGAAACCCACCCTTCAGATACTTATAACTGTTTATAACTAGGACTAGGATGCTGACTTTGCTCTGTGGAAGTCTAGAAGGATTGCAACCTGGGTGTTTAACAAACCGCTTTCTTCCAGTCAGAAGTCATTGTTCAGCCCTTCCCAGTTCACTGAAGAAGGAGCTGCTGGCAATGTACGCCTCATGATTTCTTTAGGACATCAAAAAGTGTTCCTGGTTTTGGTCTGCAGAAACGCAAGTTGGGCTTTGCTGCCTTTTGGGGACATTAAGCAAAGTTTGACTGTTTGGAGGGAGAGTTTTAGCTTTTTTTGTTATCAGAGGAACACTTGATTTGTGGCACGTTTCCTCAGCACCTAACCATATCGCGTGTGTTTTGTGAAGGTGAGAGGCGAAAAGTCCCAGGAGCTTGGTTCCAGGGAGGTAATCAGTCTTGGCAAACCTTTTGTTGTCCTGCTGCCGCTGCAGTCATGCAGCATGTGTGTAATATGTTAGGAATGGCCCAGAGAAAGCAGAATTACGTTATCTGGAAAGTACCAGTAATACTTAAAGCTATGAAAGATTTGCCTGGCAGCTTTGGTAAGGCTATTGAGAAAAGATATTTTGGGATGACTATTGAGGCAAGATTAAAACTGTTCCCCGCCAGCAGCACCAAAAAGAAGAGGGGTTGCTTCATGTGTTTTAAGCTAGCGATGTGCCCTGCAAATTCTCTGTAGTCCTGCTCCCCTCCAAGGACTTGATCCCAGGTGAAGAGCTGGGTCTCGGTATTTGAGTCTATTGGGGAAAAAAGAGCATTATTTTAAAAGCTGTTTAAGGACCATGATTGCAGCATTTCAGCACAGACAGAAGCTCAGAGGAGAGGTGGCCGTGCTGTGTAGGAAATTGCCGTGAAGTGAAATGTATGCTAAGAGTAACAGTATCCTGCTACAGAGCACAGACTAATCCAGCGCTACAGCAGTAGCAATCCCAGGCAATTACATCTGGTGTTACAAACCCATTTTTGTGTCCCTTACTCATCCTCTCCTCTGTCCCAGAGCTCTAACCTGCCTGTCTGCAAGCTTATTGTCGCTGGCTGGTGACAATGGCCTTTCTGCTGCCATGTGCTTGGGTGGTGTAGAGTGATGCTCATGCCTGCGTGAATGGTGGTGCCCCGCTCTGGTGTCACTGCTCTGAGTGACACCTTCTGTGGGGAAGTTATTATTCATGTATCTCCACAAGAACCCTGTGCCATTGTATAAACACTTTTATGTTATTTCATTTTCTGGTCAGATACTGGTCAACTTAGGAAATGTATTCCTAAGTTTGCAAGAAGCCCTCTCCAGCTGTTTCACATGGAAACAGTTATTGGGGATGCTGTATAGTAAGTGCTTTCCTATGCTGTTATCCACGCACAAGTTATGAAATTCAATTAGAAGAGTAATAGCCTTATTTTGGTTTTAATTATCTCCTGTTCTGCAATGCAACTCTTCTAAAGAATGTGGGTTAGTGGCAATACCATGTGAGCTGAGCCATTTTTCCCTGCAACAACTACCAACTACAAAGACTTAAAATACTGCAGAGCTCAGTTCTTGTTTATAATGACATGTCTTCTTTGGCCTGGGTCCTTGATCCAAAATTTCGTCAACTCCAGACAGTCATCTTGGTTCAATTGGTAGCAGCTCAATCTTCAGCAAAGTCTGTCTAAAACACGATCTAGCCAAAAGGAAGAGACAGGAGCAGAGACAAGAGACGTTGTCTACAATGAACAAGACTTGTTGTAATTAATATGGCTTAACTTTTTGCAAAACGGTTAATTGTAACTTCCATAACTGTGTGGTAACACTGGCATTTAAATACATTATTTTTTGTAATATTCATTACAGTGGGTATATCCAATGTCTCAGTGAGGTAAGGCAGCTCACTGCAGTCTCCTATCGTTCCTGTGCTGTGTGAGATGTTTGTAGGCAGGTCCTTGGAGCATTGCTGATTTATCACTTGGATTTGAACATGGTCAGTGCTGGACCCTGCATGTCCCCATCAGTAAAGCTCCTCCTCTGCTGGAAGCTGAGGCTTTCCTCCTGCATCTGTGGGTTTCAGGAGGCAGCAAGCAGCCTGGCACGCCTGCCTGTTGCTGATGGATGTAATTCTCGCCCAGCTGTTGGTCCTCCTGCCATGTGCTTGCAGTGGTATCTATTGCAAAGGCATCTGTGACATCTTTTTTCAGTCCTTGCTGACCAGATCCTACAACGTCACGCAGGCTCTGGGGAGGACATGAGAGCATGGAGACATTCACACCTAGCTGATCCTGTGCCAGGTTCACATGTTGGCAACATGAGTGTCTGCTTTCCCCTCACCTCCCTAGCAGGGCCTTTTTTTAAGCATTTGTACCTCACAGAGACAGGAGGCTTGGGGACCGCCCTGATTGGCCTCAAGGCAATACATGGCGCTCTCATTCTTTAAATCTATATTTAAGCACCACCAACAAAGAAAGTCAGTACACTAATGCTGTGAACAGACTCATCCCACTGGAAATGAAGTATGTGCAGGACATGGTTAGTTCAGTGCTGGAGAGCAGTGGACAGTGCCAGGGAATGAGCATGGTCCAGATTCATGCCTCGGGCTCTGGAAGCATCCATACCCTTATGCTGACCATATATAAACCTTTCTGTCCTCATCTTTCTACAACTTGAAGGGGAAAGGGAGCCCTTTACAAGAATCTTGCTAAAGCTATAGAATTTTCTGAAACATCAAATGAAGGATTTTCCTTTTTCATCTGAAGTTGTTGTTACCTTTCTTCCCAAAACAGTGACAACTTGTGCATTGGTTCAACTGAATCAAGTACCAGGGAAAGACAATCTGCACTCTCAGAAACCCTGCAAGTATGCAAGGGTATTTCTGTGCTTTTAGCCTCCTGGTTTGCACTAAAACCATTTGGGTGCTTTTTAAATGATGCTTCTGAATTTTGATGCCAGGGAATCACTTGGCTTACACACGATGAGCTGAGTTTGAAAGCTACCTAAGGGGACAGCAGAATTTATGCCCTTAAGTTAAATGATTTGATGAGAGAGAAGGGAAGTTCATGTTTATCCACAAATAGAAAGATGCT
This sequence comes from Eurystomus gularis, assembly GCA_013400335.1. NCBI lineage: Eukaryota > Metazoa > Chordata > Aves > Coraciiformes > Coraciidae > Eurystomus > Eurystomus gularis. The sequence continues at coordinate 26,246 of VZZY01025357.1, read as the reverse complement.
AGAGATGTTTATTGCCTGTCCCTGTGAAAACTGTTAATTTAAAGCTTCTATTTTTTTTTAAACAGCTGAGATAGGGTTCAGGGATCTCAAATAACAGGTTTACCCAAACCCATCTGAGTTTGCATGTGGTGGTTGTGTCTGGAGCTGACACTGGAAACCTTTCACTATCTCAGCACCAAGGTTTCCTTTTATCCCTGCTACTCCTAGCCTGACACGAAACAGCAATGTGGCATGAGGGGTTTATTGGAAGAGAGTTTGTTATCCTTGCACCTGCTCACTGAGATAAAACAAGAGTTCAGAACTTTGTGAATTGCTGTCCCACAATGGAAAGACATGCTCACATAGAAGAGTATTTAGGAGTATTTATATTATATGAAAAGACAATTCTGTGTATTTGCCAAGTTAATTTCTTTGCAAAGTCAGAGAATACACTAAAAACAATTAGGTACAGCAAGATATTCACACTCTTTTACGCCTGGGGATGATCCCCTTTAATTTCTTTAGTTTAAGCCCTGCTTGTCAGGTCAAGGTTCCTCTCACTGTTTGCTGTCCTGACTCCTTTACTACTATGCGGAGAGGCATGGGAGAGTTGGTTCTTGGCCAAAAAGGCCGGCAGACAAAGCCTGTGTACTCCAATAATAATTTTTATCTCAATTATTGAGACTCTCAGTGCACATGGTGCCACTCTAAAGTCTACACAGATACTAAAAAAAGAATTTTGAACCACCGAATTCTGAAGTAAATTTACAGATCTCTCTTGGAGAGATTGGGTTGGCAGTGGAAACAAAAACCTTGCAGTGCAGCTCTAACTAGTAAGAAAGTCCTGGGGGATCCATGACGGATGCTGTTAGTGGGAGAGAGCACAGCTCGTGTTGCTTTGCCAGGGTCATGGGGTCAGAGAACTGTGGGATAAAAAATGGAAATTTCAGTGTCAGCCTCCGATAAGCTCTTCAAGCCAGACAGCAGTACGCTGTGCAAAATCAGCACGGATTGAATCCGTGCTGCCTCTGTGAGCCAGCGGTGAAGCTACTGCAGCCAGCAGACGTGACAGAAGTCTTGTGAACAACATCGGCACAGACTTGGGCTCTCCCCTTCCCAGAGCCATGAGAGTGGCTCTGGCCATACTGACAGTGTCTTCCAGTCATCTTCAAGGAACTACAGGCAGGATGCAGTGGCCTGAATTCAGATGACCAAAGCCCTCTGAGAAACTTCTGCCTGCCCAGAGTAATTGTGTGGGGCTGACAGAGAAGAGACGGCAATGCTGGCAGACCCCGATCCTCCTGCAGCAGCAGCTGGAGTCCAGGTGGGGTACCTGAGATTGTACTGGAAACTCGTATTGAGGCCACTTAATCCTGCGGGGGAAGGAGATTAAATTCCAGGTGAGAATACTTAAATTCAGGCATCAATGTGGGAGTTTGGCTCACTCCAATCGAGAAATATATTCTATATAATCGATGAATCTAGAAATAGTTACTCTCTACTGACTTGCCTAAAAGCAGGTGTCTAATGCTATTTTAGGTGTTGTGGAGTACCCCAGTTGGCATGCCATTACTGCACCAAAAAGAATGTGGGCTTCCTCTGTCTTGCATCATGTCTCCCAGTCCCGTGCAGATGTCTCATCTGCTCTGAAGTATCAAATGGCAGGAGGAGCCAACATTAAGTGAAAACCACCCGTGCTGGTAGGTCATCTGAATCGTCCTCCAGGCTCCCTTGACTGCATCAACCAAGTCTCTGCTGATTATAGTAGGAGCCAAGATATACTACATTTTAAGAGAGGATATAAGCCTGACTCCCCAAAATAAAGCTATTTCACTAACAAAATCACAGGATTTGGGACATTGAAAGTCCCTTTTTATCCACAGTTGGATGACCTATGAGTGCAACTGTCTCTGTTCTATCCTTCTCTTACCTCCCAAAATGGCAGTCCAGTTTACAGACAGATGGTTACTTTCAAGTCATTTTTTCACAGACCCTCCTGTTGTAAACATACACCTGGTATGAAGAAGCTCGAGCATCCCTTATTACCTACAGAAGTGTGTCATAGCATATGTTCTAGCAGGCATTCAGCAGCAAAGTACGACATGAGGCAAGGGATAGACTTCAGCTTAGGTCTTCCTCTTCCAAGGTGAAATAGATGGGAAAGCATCTCTTTGGGAAATCCACCAGGTCTTGTACTCGGACAAAAGCATTTGAATTTGACTAACTGTAACTATGGCCAGTAGCTGACAAGATAGAGATTTTACCATGGAAACAAACCTACAGGGTAGATTCTGCCAGAGCCAAGCGGCAGCTTAGGGGTGAGAATATACATTTTGGACTTAGCTGCCCAAGTGGGGCTTGTGATTGCAATTTGTGATTTAGACTTTCTTCTGTCTGTGTCAACCTGTGGGAGAAGTAACAGGTAAAATGGGATGGAAAGTATGTCCTCTTAATCAGTAAATTGAAAAGGATTAGAACAAGAGGAAATGGCTTCAAGCTGCAACAGGGTAGGTTTAGACTGCACATTAGGAAAAAAATTTTCATGGAAAGAGTAGTAAGATACTGGAATAGGCTGCCCAGGGAGGTGGTTGAGTCACCATCCCTGGAGGTGTTTAAGGGTCGTCTAGATGTGGTGTTGGGGCATATGGTTTAGGGGAGAACTTGTAGAGTAGGGTTGATGGTTGGACTCGATGATCCCAAGGGTCTTTTCCAATCTGAATGATTCTACAATTCTCTTCCCAACAGAAAAACATTCTCTTTCTCCCAATAGTCTCTTCTTGGGGAAGATGCCTGGGTAAACTTAGAAAGTTTTAACAGCTACAGAATAATCTGCATAATTAATGTGATTGCCTTTAATTTTGACCACTAACTAGTAGCTGTACTTGCCATTCAGTCTAACCATTGTGTAGCATAATTTCATAAAAGTCTCAGAAAATAGGGTTGCAATTGTTTGTAAAGGCCACTCTTCCAGCCCAAGCCAGGAGCATTCCTGGCAGATGTCTGTTTGCACCAAAGAGGTGTAGCCTTCATTTTACTGAGGTCTGTGACGAGCAGCCAACTGCAGATGCAGGGCTTGGGTGCAAGAATGAGAGCAGGCTGGCATGGTTTGGTTTTGCACAGCTTCTGGTTGAAGCTCCAAGTCAGAAGGTCACTCAGCTTTAGCACAGTCCTTAAGGACATTCCAAATCCCATTAAATCTGATAAAATTAAATTGAAAAATATATGTAAGCACTTTGCTGAATGACAACTGCAAATGTGTTTCAGCATGAGCTGGGATTCCTTGCCACCATACCGTATCACTTGGTGTCTTGCTAGACTGAGAATTACACAGCAAGAAGTTGCTCCAACCTATTAAGAGCCAACAAGTTTCACAGGGAACAAGAGATTTGAGTGTCCTCTGAGTTAAACTGTGTTTCTTAGCGAGATTACAAGCAAAATTCTTGTCATTTAAAGAAAATTAATAGAATAGGTAGACAGATACACTCCTCCCACCCCCACTAAATTTCAAAACTGTTTCTAAACTGAAAATTCGATAATGTCACAGACATCTATGCTGCCAGAGGACCACATGGAGGGAAACTCGGCATTGGTATTTTTTTTTCCAAACTGCATCAGTCTGAAGACCGGACAAGAATGTACTTACTCCTCAAACCTGGAATAAGATCCTGCAAATGGAGCTATATCCAGCAAAGTTTTATAGGCTCGGAATTATCTCCAGCATCCGTGCAGGAAACATGAGAAAGGACATTCTCCTTCTGTGGTTTATGATGTTGCTAATGAGGGTAAGGTTGCCTCCACTCCCTCTTGTCAACTCCCCCATGCACACTCAAGCTGTTCCATCATTTCAAGCCCTCCCCTTCAACAGCAAACTGCTAAGTGCTGTTTTCTAAAGGCTATCATTTAACAGGTCTCATGTGTTTTAGTACACCTGTAAAAGCAGGACTTGACTAAGACCATTCTCTTTGGCATCTGCCACTCTTCTTCTCTGCCACTCTTCTTCTGTAGAAAGCCTTATCACTGATTTGTGTGTTGTCTGACTAGAAAAGAGACTTCTCAAACATTTATCTGCTTCTCAGCTGATGGGAGAATTTGGGATCGGTTAGTCATTGCCTTAGTCCCTAGTGACAAAATGCATCTCCAAGAGCAATGCTGGAATGACTATATGGAGCATCACAGCACAACTCTTTTCTGTCAGCTGCTTTCTGGGACCAGGTCAGCAATAGACAAAGCCACCAGAGTCAACTGGAAGTGGCTAAAGCAGAATCAAATCCCTTAAAAAAATACCACTTTCTATTTGTATTTTTTTCAAATGTTTGGCAAAACAAATTTGGCCTCAGTTGAAAAGGAAAATTTCTCCAAATGCAATACTTGATTCACATTGTTTTAAAGGTTTTCTTCTGCACTTCTAATGCAACATCTGGCTACGCTGCTCTGAGTAGAAGACCTGCTCCTACACTCAGAAGCTCCTTCAATTAAGGACATTTGATTTATTGGTTTTGAATTAAAGCTCACAAAACATCAAAATTCTTATCTGCTACTAATAAATACTTAATAAACAACAGAGGAAAAATACGCATACAGCAAAGCTTGCTGTGTGTAATATTTATCTTTTCAATTAGATTCACCAGTGAGCAATAGCATTATATTATTCAGGGGAATGCCTTGACAGTGTTGCTTAATCATTCTTCCTAAAGGTAACAGATACCCTGCATGGGCCAATGAAGTGTAAGTCAATCTTCAGGTTCAATGCAAGGCAATATCCTGAAAGAAAAATGACTTTGGCCAGTTGTGATCAGCAACTTGAATTACAGCCTTGGTACTCGGAGCATCACACCATTTCATTTAAGAAGCATGACCACATGTTTGGAGAGTGAGGACTAGTTTTTTATTTCACTGCAGAAGCCAAGTTAGAAATCATAAAGACAGCATGATAGCAACAGGCTGCCTCATCCAGAGGAGGAAAAAATCAGAACCTAAGTGTTAAATACGAGAGGGAAATAATGATATATATGTAAAATGTTTTAGATAATATATATAATACTAATTATAACATTGGACTAGTGACTTTAATAAGAGAGCTTCTGTGCTTGTTCCATTGCTCTGATCTCTGAATACAAATGTGGCATGCATTTTTTCCATTGTGAGCACCAATTCATCAGAAACACTTAAATGACTGCTGTCTCCTGTCTCCAGAAAGGTCCCTTTCATATAATTTGGGCTCTGCAACGCTGCTGAAAGGCAGGACAGAAGAGAAGCAAAGGCCAGGGGCTGTCTCACTTTGCAACCCCATTGGCTGTGACACTGTCAGAGCTGACCTTGGCTGAACACATGGGGTTAACCTGTGGGAGTCCACAGCCAGTCTGAGGACTCAGGGATGGACCTTAGCTTTGAGCAGATAATGATGTTTCCCTGAAAGAGCCTGGGAAGCCCTGAGGCTGAAGAGTCCCAAGGAGTGAAGGAGATAAGAGGCCTAACAAGCAAATTCCACAGAACAGCAACCTGGCAAGAAGTCAGTGCAGGAGCACCAACCAATCAACATGTGTACGGAGAATGGACTGAGCTATCCTACAATAATGAGAGCTTGAAGAATATCTGCTACCAATTAGAAATTGTTGCTAGGTAAATGATGTGCACAATGTAACCAATAGTAGAATAACTTACTGTGTGCTATGCCAAAGAGATTATAAAAGAGCGATGTTTTACTAAATAAACAGCTTTCACTTGATCATATTGATCGTGGTGTGATTGACCCGAGCTCCTGCATTAACCCAAATGGTGCCCAGCACATGCAGGGAGAACTTGCTCCTGTTATTCATCCAGAGGAACAAGGACAAGAACCGAATGTAAAGCAACAGGCCTTTTGGCAGAACCAAAATAAAACAGAAAAAAGCATCCAGGAAATCCTTTCTCTGTCACCTGTCAGCAGACATAGCAGGGTTGGGCAGAGGAACACCTGGACAGGGTTCAAGCCAGCTAACACAAACAGCTGTGTGTGACAGGTGAGGAGCTGCTCAAGTGCAGAAGGGGGAGAGGTGAGCCTTCCTGGCCCTGGTCTCCAGCCATGCCACTGAGAGCCAGACAGGAAATTTCTGACCTGCTGTCTTCAAGGCCTAATTAGCTCAGGCTTAGTTTCAAATGAACCAGGAGACCATCCTGAGCCAAGCATCATAATGTCGATCACTCAATCCCAGGTCTGACCTACTCAATCCTCCATGGGGTGGGAGGGGACAGCCTGCATGGGCACCTGAGCTGGTTCCCAGCAAGTCGAGGAGTTGTCCAGGAGAGGGGCCACCAGCAAGCCTGTGCTTATGGACCTTGGCAGTGCAGCACCCACCTACTCACCCACCTCCACAGCAAGAAGTGGACACCCTTGGCACTGCCAGCCAGCAGCTCCCTGCTACTGCAAGCAGTTTTGCTCCCCAGCTTGCTCTCAGCCTTTAGGTGGCCCTGGTGCTCCCTGACTGTGACACCACTGAGCTGTAACCCTCACCTCACAGGTGGGAGTCTTCTGCTGGAGAAAGTTTGCCTCGGTTGCCAACCAGCACCTGAGTGAGGGCAAGGACAGTGGTACCATGTGGTGGGAAGAGGAACAAAAATGAAGGAGGAGTGACATTCTCACTTCCATTCACCATTCTGTGCTGGAGACTCCCACCCTGTCAAGAGTCCTGCAGCTGACTTGTTTAAATCAACTCATTGGGGTAGTTGCACACCAGGAATGAAGCCTATATTTTGAGGGCCTGTCGTCTGCAGGGGTGCTGCAGCCCCTTCTCCAGCCAGATTCAGGAGTACCTGGATCCAGCACATTTGCATTGTACATGGGCAGCTACAGAGATGTTACGAATTCACATCTCTCACCCATTTTTTTCCAGGACACTCTTCTTGCTTCTTGGCTAGAAAAGTCCACTGGCATTGTCTGCTTTAAAGACCTGCATTTAGACCTCTGACCAGGCGCCTGTTTAGTTGTTGTGGTTGTTACAGCATTTCTAGTTCAAGAGGACAGTGAGTAACTCAGGCTGCCTTTTCTGCTGGGCTGCTGGACCATGGAGAGAAGCAGTTACACCACCTCACCCAAGCATCTCTGTCAAGTGGCTTGAGAATCCAGGCATCAGGATTATTGGTTCTCTATGGAAAGGGAACTGTGGTTCCCAGATGGAAAACCATGACCAAGAACTAGTCAAAATGCAATTTAAACATGCCTAAGAAGTGCCCCAGAACACTACTTATTGCACCTACAATGTAACATGGCCTCAGCAAACCAGAGACTCTGGCCCTTCCAGGCCTGCTGAATTGGTATCTAAGCAATTGCATTATTTATTTTCACATTTCTACTGTCAGTTACTTTCTCTTACTGATGCAAGTAGTGTTGAGTTTTCCAGAGTGGGAACCATGTCTGTTTGCCTGTAAATCACTCAGCATAGTGAGCTTTCCATGGCTAGGTGTCCTTTCGTCCCATGCAGGTGCAGATGTCCCATCTGGACAGACATTTCACACTCTCCTTCAGACTCAGGGAAGCAGAATAGGGGGTGATTAATCCTTTGAATTACAGACTTCAATATACATGTGCTGTAATGTCTCTGATTCAATGCTGCCTGGCGCAATGGGACACATTTGTGCTGGAAATGGAAATATAGTTAAAGTGACTGTGTTCACTATACAAACTAGGCCTCCTAATTAAATTATTTTCTTTCACTAAGCGAGCACCCCAGATTCTAATGCAACAAATTTCACAGTGGCACATACGTGGCCTGTCAATTGGGCACGTGTAGCTCTAAGCATCACGTAACATGTGGCATGCTCAGGTTATGGATGTGCCGAAGAGCTTAGGTGTGACCTTGCTCCTCAGCAGCAAACTCCTTTGAATCGGATGTGGATGTGATGCTGTTGTAAGTAATCCTTTCTTCAGTTAAATATGGCCTAGAAAGCAGCTGTTTAATAAGCTGCAGATGCATCTAGGAGTCTTCATATTTAAGATTACTTCTTTCTTTAAAAGAGGCTGGGAATGTTTATTTCTATCAGAGGGTGAAACTCTTCACAAGTAATTGTTCTTGCATCCTGGAGCTTCCCAGCCTCCCTCAGCAACTTTTCCTAAAATCTTTGACTTTACTGTACAGAATGATTGTGAGAGTGTTGAGAATAATCTGTTCCCCTATCTCGTACAGATGTATAACCCTCCTGGAATAGCCCCACTATCCCATTCAGTGCTCCTGACTATACATACACTGAAAAGAAATTAGGTTAAGGTTGAAATATGTATGTCCATATGCATGTACATGGCCTCTACACACATTTCTTTAAAAAAAGACCTCACAAAGCCTTTGAGATACATCTGTTTAAAAATGTGCAGTGAGCTTTTGGAACTCAGGTGAACACGTCTCACTTCAAGCATCCTTCAACTCACTTGGATCTTTAACTCTTCAGCTGGATCCCTGTGGCACAGGGAAATACCCTGAAGCTGGACACCTGACACAGCCAGGCACCATCAGGCCAATGCTCTCCTGATTCTGCTCCCCACATCTCTGAGGAAAGACTAAATACTCTGGCATGGTCCTTCCCTGGGAAACTGAAACCTGAAGTCAGAAGTACATGTTACAGCCCTGCCATTGCCTCAACTACCGATCTGCCAGGAAGGTGCCAGAGCGTTGCCTCCGATATCTGTCATAGTGTCAGAGGTGTTAACATCCAATTACAGGAAAAAATGAGCTCTGCAACCAAGGTAAAACTTGATGCTGCCTTTCTGTAAGCTGGGATATTTTTGTACCTTAGAGAGAGAGTAGTTTTCTCAATTATGAAATAAATAAAATCAGTGAGATGTGTTTCCATTAAATTAAAAATGAGAGCTTATTTTAATGAGTAGTTACTCTTCCAAAGTACAGGGGACATCACACACAAAAAGATTTTGCTAATGTTTTAGAGTGGGGAAGTTAAACTGCCTAGCACTATCAGAGACTAAAGTTATCTTGATCAACATGTGAGACATCTCTAAGTTTTGGAAACACAATTTAACTTTCTCCATTTTTATTTCCCCAGGAGGAATGCAGCAAGACTTTCTACAAGAGCATCCTAAAGCAACTCACTGGAAGAATATAGGAGAGAGTGGGAAAAGGGCTGACCAGATACTGATGCAGGAAGGAGCAAAGTTAAAGGGAGTATAACCTCACATGTCCACCTTCCAGTGGGCCGTGGACATCTTGTCTCATAGCATGGGCTGAACCACATGCTCATGACTTCTGGCAGTCAGAAGAAAATGGAAAGAAGATGAAACTTCAAAGACTTGCTTCAGCAGCAGGAGTCCAGCCCCACTCAGGGCCCCTCTGTGAACTCGCTGCCCAGTCCCCAGGAGGATGCAGGCAGAGCATCCTTCGTCTCCAGTGACTGAAACAAGGACAAATTCAGCCAAAACCTCACAGCCCATCCCAGAGGCCTCTAGACACACCAGGGCTGCCTCCTGTTGGCAAGGGGTTTGTCACCTCTCCTCACCTGGCACTTTGGACTAATGAGGATAAGTCGTTGGTGCTCACTTGCCCAGAAAAGGTGATTCTACCCAGGGAACGGGAACTGTGGGGTACAATCCAGTTGGGCTTTTGTGGGTACCTCTCTGTTGCCTGGGGGGACACCCAGGCATAGCCGTGACAGAGTCACCTCCTGCTTTTGGCAATCTCCTCCACAACTGTTGCGAGCACTACTCTCCTTGCCCTTCCTGCAGGCACCTGGAAATTTGGTGATCGCATCCTGACATCATTTTGAAGCCTGCCACTCTGCTAGGCCAGGCAGCCTGAAATTACCATTTGAGACCCGGTGACAATAGGGTGGGAGTCTCCTCCAAAGCTAGTCACTGCAAGCAGTTAGGCAAGAGGGACCTGAGAAGAGTTTAGTGCTACACCAAGACCACTTCTGTCTCAAACACAGCCTCAGACATGGTCTCATCTCATCAGAGCAAAGTCACTGACCTGCCCACTTCTGGCGCACAGAGCTGCCTCACCGGCTGCCTACTAATGCTAGGTATATCAAGCATAGCCTGAGGACCCTACCCAAAAAAATTGTGTTCCCTGCAGGACATTGATCTTGCAGCACCTGAATGCTGAAAGCGAGTACACTGCTGCCAACACACGCAGTCCTGCCCTGATGCAAGCATTTTTGGAGGTTACCTGTAAGCCCTACAGCACAGGTGGGAAGCTGCTGCCCTCACCTCTGTGGCATTAGCCACGCACATTTTACCTAAGCTGCACACCAGATGCCTTTCATAAATGTGGTGTCTTTTGCACAAAGACTTATTTATTTGTATAAATCCCAAAGAACCACGATGTCAGGGAGATAATACGTGTTGTTAAACCCTGTGGATGCACCTTCAAGCTCATTATCCTATGCCCTGGTGGTGAGCAGCATGCATGGGCTTCAGTCTAGGCTTCAAGCCCTCCCTTACAAATGAACAAAACAGCTCAGCTCAAGCTGAGCTCCATGACACAATGTTTTACTGATTTGATGCTACCAACCTAGAAGTGTTTTTTACAGGCATATCTGAAATTAGGGCACTACAAACGTACCTCGGGCTGTTTTCACAGCACTGCTGCTCTTTCCCTTCTGGAGGGTGTTTTGATGGGGATTTCTGCCATCCAGGGAATATCTGGAGAAGAATTTCCTGAAGGGACCAGCTGACTGGCAAGGGATCCAGCCACCCTCATAGCTGTCATGTGAGATTTTTCACAAGATGCCAGAGAGGACACTGAAATCAGCAAGATCACAGATTTTCCAGGCATGGATTCCCAGTCACCTTACCTGTAACTATTAACACATGCATTACTTCACAGTGAACAAACTCTACCACTCACTTTGCAGAGACGTGGCATGAGGCTCTTACAACATTTAATACCATTTAAGCTCTCAAAATAGGGCTTTAATGAGGCTTAAATGCTGAGTTTGTACTAGACTTTCCAGAGGGAAGTATATTTCATCCTGCAGGCCTAATACTGATGAACTTGAAAGCAAGTCTGTTATAAGTAAAAAAAAAAAAAAAAAAAAAAAGAAGTTTTAAAGAATGGAGANGCCGAGAAGGCCAATGGTATCCCAGGTCGCATTAAGAAGAGCGTGACCAGCAGGTCGAGGGAGGTTCTCCTCCCTCTCTATTCTGCCCTGCTGAGGCCACATCTGGAATACTGTGTCCAATTCTGGGCTGCCCAGTTCAAGGGTAACAGGGAACTACTGGAGAGAATCTAACGGAGGGCTGTGAGGATGATTAAGGGACAGGAGCATCTCTCTTATGAGGAAAGACAGAGATCCCTGGGGCTGTTTAGTCTAGAGAAGAGAAGGCTGAGAGAGGAGCTGATCAATGTTTATAAATAGCTGAAGGGTGTGTGTCAGGAAGATGGAGCAATCAGTCTCTTTTCAGTGGTGCCCAGTGATAGGAGGAGGAGAAATGGGCAGAAACTGGAACACAAGAGGTTCCATCTCAACACGAGGAGAAACTTCTTTACTGTGAGCATGACGGAGCGCTGGAACAGGCTGCCCAGGAAGGTTGTGCAGTCTCCTTCTCTGGAGACTTTCAAGACCCATTTGGCCGCATTCCTGTGTGACCTGCCCTACATGAACCTGCTCTGGCTGGGGAGTTGGACCAGATGACCTCCAGAGGTCCCTTCCAACCCTTACCATTCTGTGATTCTGTGATGCTGTGATTTACATACATAAGCATATTTCTGTGGGTATTCCCATGTGCTGGTATTTGAAAATGCACTCCATTAAATTTCTGGCCAAAGATTAAATGGTATAAATAAAACATGAGAAGAACTGGGGGTTTCTTCTACTATATTTTACTGTCTCCAATGAGCACAACATAGGCACTGCAAATGAAGAAAGGGAAGCTCTCAGCCTGTGAACGTAGCCCACCAATGTGTCCATATTGCAAGTCTCCACCTGTGCCCATACTGCACAGAACATAAAGCTTCACTGATGATCCCTGTAGTTCCTCGAGGCTCAAAATTCCCTAACCAGTACTTGTGGTTTGGAAAATCCTTTCAACTAAGGATAAAACTAAGCCTGAAGGTTAGATAAAAGACCTGCTGTCATATAAAAGGTGTAGTAAACATAGATGTATCTTCCAAAGATGTCTTATTTTCACAGCTTCCTGGAGACTGGAAAAAGTAAACTGGGAAATAGAAGACCTTAATATTTCTGTTATTTCTTCTCTTACTTTCCTCAGTAGTTTCTCACCATCTCTAATATGCAGAAGGAGGAAGCCTACGCTTATTATGCTCCTGCAGTTCTGGCCAAGACAGGAACTCAGTAGGCTCCAGGAGGACCAGGTACTTCTATACTGCACAGTCCGCAATAGGCCACCCATACGGATGAACACCTAACTGGTAGCATGTATCAGCTTTACCAGCACAGCTACCACTTTTGTGGCTCCAGTGCTTCTGCTGCTGAACCAGTATCTTGCAGTATGTGCAGGTACAGCATAGGCCACTTAGTATGAGAAACTGTTAGCACAGATAACACACAACTAAACCTTCCTCAAGTTGATAACAAAACAAAGCAACTGCCAATGCAGGATTTAAGGCTTCTTAAGAAGAAAGACAGAAAGGCACAGAGAGAGAGAGAAAGCAAGAATGCAAGAAAGAAAGAAAGAAAGAATGAAAGCAAGAAAGAAAGAATGAAAGCAAGAAAGAAAGAAAAGGGAAAGTTGAGGAGAGTGTCCTTGGAAAGGTAAAGAAAGGTATGTAACGATTGGAGGAGAAAAAGCAAGATGACATATTTGAGGTATTATCAGCCTCAAACAATAAACTAAAAAACTTACGGAAGGTGCCAGAACAACAACCCATAAGCACAGGAACTTAAAGGAGTACATCCTCATGAAACTGTGGCGTCTCTGTCTTCAGGTTCCCCAGAATCTTTGGGTGTTTGGCCAGCAGGTCTCGTGATGAGACCTCTCAGTAAGGTCTGCAAGCCACCACTTGCTTTCACACAGTTACGAGTGTATCCAGTAGAGTGGGCTGGCAGAAGAGACACTTGGCTGCCAAAGTTTGACTACCAGTTTCACCACTTTGGTAACAAACAACATTGGGACGTATCTGAGAGATGACAATGTGGCATTTCTGACCACTCTGCCGCCCCAAAATGTGGAAGTGGGTCTGCAAGAGTCAAAGAATGACAGAGTTGCAGAAAACAAACTCTTTTCTACAATCCTCCACCGAACCAAATGAGAAAGAGGACAGAGAGACAGACAGAGAGAGGTCAGTCCAGGAAAGAGAAGGCCCCAAAATGGCATGTGACATCCTCCAACTTCTTGGTGGATTCACCTGTAGTTACCTAAGAGCTCTGCCTGGTCACAAGTCAGTGCAATCAGCTCAGGCCAGGCCATTTGGGGTGCCCATAAACTGTGTCAGTCTGCAGAAAATTTGCTCATCCTGCCAAAAGAAAGGAGAAACATTATTTGGAGTTGAATAAACATGGTATGAAGTTGTAAGAGCAGTTTACTGTTAAACATTTTGAGGTGCTATTCAGTATAATACAGGCAAGCCCTGGGACTGGGACTTTGTACATGAATCCTTTGTCATATGAACATTAAAATAAATATGCACTATCCTGCACTGTGTGTGCAAAAAGAAAACAAGCAATCTGTTTCAAAAGAAATGCTTGGTTGGACACTTGCCCTAGGCAGAGGGGGAGAGGACAAACATCTGATGTTAATTCTATTCTTTAATATAGGTATAAGCCTATGAGGAGTGAGAGGGCTGAAGGGACTAAACAGATTACCTGGTGTGTTTTTACTTACACAGCCTCTGCCTCCTTTTATTTGGGGCTGCATCACTGCGAACACAAGGACTGCTGCCATAATGTGGTCTTAAAAGTTCCTGACAGCTACCACAGCAGATGCCATACAACGTTGCACTGGTAGGGACAGGACGAGGTGACAGAGCTAGCATCTAATTCTTACATTTCTATGGTCCTAGGAAAATGCCCTACCACTTAAAAAAAGCATCTACTGAGAAACATCTCTGCTGCATCTTGTTTCATGGGATCCTACTAATATATATTGAAAGAAAGATTTTAAGAATTTTAATAGACTGATTCATTGATGTGAAATTGATGCAAAGCCATTCGTTTCTTCCAGCTTTTCTTTGACAAATGAACTGACCAATCTCACTGATCAACTGATCTGACTTCCTTCTTTGCTAATCCAGATTCATAACTGACTTTTGGTTTAGACAAGATACAGACCACATGAGGGCCTATAATCTCAGCCCAGCATCTGGACAAGGCTGAGAGCTCAAAGAAAACAGATCATCCAAGAGGATTACAAGTTTATAAACATGGTTTGCCACCACTGACTGATCTGGCCATAGTACAGTGCTGGGCTAAATCTGATCTTGATCCAAATTGAGGGCTGATATCCCTTAATCTGGAAGTGATTCATTTCTTAAGGGTCAAAATTCTAAACTCGCTGCCCAGAAACCCTGCAGTTACCACCTTTGAAAAAAAAAACCAAAACAACCCCAAAAAACCCACAAAAACTAAAATAAAAAGAAAAACCACAGAGAGCAAATATTCACTTTGGAGCGTACAAAACTAGAAGGACTGAAAGCAGCAATTAAACCACAAAACAAATAGCACCATAAATTCCATCCTGCTGATGAATTTTCCCTAGGTCCCCTTCTCACCATGCCTTTCATAACCTCTGCCCCTGCTGTCCATCACACTCTAAAGCACAAGGCCAAAACCTCACCCCATGTGCATTGGTGCAGGCTGGCATAGGTGTGACGCAGTTTGCCAAGCCTGCCTCCTAACTTTATCACCAACCTGCCTCTCGACTCCAGGGACGGTGTGCCTGATGTCATTACTCAGACATCCTGAGCCTGATTTGCTGCCATTGGCACAGACCTATGAATTCCCTATGGAAATGAGTCCTTCAGCTTCTAAGTGTAATGTTACTATCCTTAGCGTTTTCCCAGAAGGCTAAAGTGCAATGAGCTTCTTTTTTTTTTTTTTTGTGGTTGTTTTTGCTAATTGTGGAACAGACATGTGAGAGACCTGTGATCTTAGATCAATCTCCAAAGACTGGGCTTTGCTTGTTGAAGTAACCAGGTGATCGAGGCACGGCTGCATGTCCAAAAGTTCAAAGGTTAAAACTGGGATGACCACTCCCACATAAATAAAAGTCGTATGATGCTGGAGGATCTTTGAAGTACTCACTGTGAATAAAATCTTGTGCTTCATCTTTCTTCTAAATTTATTCGTGTCACATAATCTATTGATTTACAAGTGCTGAGGCAAAGAAGTGCCAAACACGCCCAGGTGTTAAAATCTGTCATGTGGACTCCAGTAATTTGTTGCATCTCATCAAAGATTTTCCACTTGGCAATAAATGAGTCCTTGTAAAAGGAAGGCAGATTTTGTGACATGCAACCCATAACTTCAAGTGGAGGTCAGGATAGCTGACGTGGTGAACTCTGCGTAGCAAGAAGCTCAGAGAAAAAACAGATTAGGACACATTTAATGAGGTATCAGAGAAGCACTTATGAGACTCCGCTTTATTTAAAAACTGGATTATAAATGAGTCACATGTACAATGTGAGTGTTACTAGTCATACCATTCCCAAATCTTTCTCTTCCAGCCAGCCAAAGTCTTTGCAATGGCTGCAATTGCCAGTCCCATACAATTTTATAACAGCTTTGATCCATTAATTTCAGCTGAGTTCCAGCTGACTGACACCAGCACAAGAGAAAAACAGCATAGTCAGAGCAGGTCTTTCAGCCTTATTCAAAGACTATTCTTTGTTTGATCACCATATAACGTTCAAGTTTCTATGCACACTTTTCGTAAATTTTGCATGCAAAACTGCAGGGCACAAACGTGTAGGGTAGAGATCACTGACACCACACTCAACCACTGCTTTTCAGGCAGCTGTAGAAGACATGAAGCACACTTGTAAGAACTGAGGTGACCGTACACTGTATTGGGACTGCAAGCTCCTGAACAACATTGATTCTAGTTGGCCTTTCCTTGGGAGGAAGAAAGGAGGGTGAACGCAGAACAGCTGAGATGGCAAAAATATAGTACACAGAAAGTGAGGAGCTTCTGCTCATTTGAGAGAGTATGGATACGTGGATGCAAGGAAAGGGTAGACGAAAGGCTTTTCACCTGGTGACACCACTGGGAACACAGGAGGGCTGTAAGGCAGGATACCGTCTTTCTATAGTTGATTTCTCCTGTGTTCAGAAGAGCAGGTCTTGCAAATAAAGAGATTTGTGCCAAAGATACTTGACTCCAAGACAAATGTCATCTCTCCAGATACACTCAGATTGGTTTTAGATATGGTGCTAAATGCAAGACTTCAAGAATGCCCACCTACTTGGATCACCAAGTGCAGCTAGACACACTGATTCCTGAAGGCATTGATGTATGGAGCACGTGCACTGAAATGAATTCACAGTTTGTTGAGTATTAAGTATAGCTTTGCATGACACCAGGAGGATTTAAAATAGTTGGCAATAGCTACATAAGTGTTCCCCCACCTAAGACTCATCAAGAACATTTAGGTGTTGTCCGAACTGCCCTTTGGGCATGCTATGAGCTAGAAGATGGCTTTGAGCAGTACTAATATTTTTAAAAAGTGTGCCTAGGGCCATCCACAGCCACATCTGTCTCGCTTGCTAACACTTATAATGTGCACATGTGTACGCATGAGTATGAGTTTATATTCAAAAGTATAGAGCTGGTAGCAGACTAGATTCTGTTCAATTTGTAAATTCATGACAACATGTAACTAAAAGAAGAAAATAAGGAGAAGCAAATAATGGGACTTTTCAGTTTACCTCAGTTCCTAGGCACTATTAAGGCAAATATGCACTCTGTGTACACTGGAATCTACTTAAAGACGAACAATATCCAGAATGGATTTGCTGAGTTGCATCAAACCAAATTTTTTTTTCTATCCTACCCCAGGATAGCAGATTTTGTGAACAGAAGCAGATGTTGACTTTAGCAAACTGCCACTGCTTCCTTCTATCAGACTAGAGAATCATAACATAATTTAAAACTTCCAACAGCACATGTGCAAAGCCAGAAAACACTTCTCAGTGATGCAAGTGGTATTCTATCAGAACAGAAGAATAAATCAAAGAGAGTTCCATGCGCTCCTTTCTGGAACTCACTATGTTTAGAAATATCTTGGATTACAGGGTAGATAATGTACTTCTTAAATGTACAAGTAACATGAAGCTTAGAGGGATTTCTGCAGTGTTTTGGAGACTGGGGTTAGGAGGCAAATGTCTCCATAAGTGAAAGAAATGACCTGGAGGAATGATAACTGAGGAAGGTACGACAGGTATCTGCAGAGCCTCAGAGTTACTCTGCAACTGCACATGCTTTGATGACTTATGGATAAACAAAGAGCCTCATTTTCTAATTTGTGTGAATCTGTGGGAGTTAGAGAGGTGCAATGCCATTTCTGCATCTCAGAAAGAACCAATTTAATAATGGAAGTGAAATTGGCCTAGGAGCTTGCAAAAAGTACTGAGTTCCTATATTTAGGGGATGTAACACAGTGTTTATAATTATAAATAGCAATAATCTCCAGATAAGTAACTCACTTGGATGACTGATGACATGATGGCAGAGGATATCAGTTTCTTGGACTGAGAATTGAATGTTAAAGAGTCTCAGATCTTAACACAGTGTTCACAATTAAGGTAATCCTGGCAGCAGCCATGATATTCTTTACCATCCCTAACCATGCTCATTTTTGAAGAAGCAACAGATAGAAACAGAGTGAAACTTCAGAGCAAAAACACACATGGAATTGAGTTCAGCATTCAAAGATTGTATCAACATGCCAAAACTATTAATTCTTCCCTTGTAGCAGTGGGAGCAGAAAGATTTGTTCCACTGGCTCCTGGCCAGGTCAGCTCATCATCAGCCAAGAGGAGAGAATAGCTAAGGTGACCTCCTGCCAGCAGACCCTCAAGCAGACCCAGCACACGAATTAATTGTAACAGCTGCTACTGGAACACAAAGTGCATTTATCAAGAACAATGAGGGAGTACAAAGTCCCTAACAAAGGCCCTAAGAAATGTATAGCATCCAAAAGCCGCCATTCAGAAGCACGTGTTATGATGACACCTTCCTTACTTAAAGTAAGGACCTTCCATTTAGCACCACAATTACAAAGCCAGAAATTCCCCAAAGAGTATTGTGGAGTTCAAAAGGAAAAGTTTTTAAGCATTGCATTTGTTACTTGATGTTATCTGTGCTCCCAGAGTTAGTGACCAATATAATACACCAGTTTTCTGTACATGCCATAGTTTCATACAAAACAGTATCTAAAGAATATCTAAAAATATATATTACAGTCTGAATAGGCTGATTAATGACAGGTGGACACAACGAGAAAGGTGAGATTACAGGAAAAACTAGAATAATAAAACAATGATTTTGTTATCCATGCCAAATGAATGAATCACCTAATAAATACATTTTATCAGACTGAATTACCACTAACAGAAATGGTTTCAGTTTGGCTTGAGTAATTCACCTTATGACTAGCCTAAGGTCATAGAATCATAGAATTGTCAGGGTTGGAAGGGACCTTAAAGATCATCTAGTCCCAGCCCCCCTGCCATGGGTAGGTACACCTTCCACTAGATCTGGTTGCTCAGAGCCCCACCCAGCCTGGCCTTAAAAACTTCCAGGGATGGGCCTTCCGCCACCTCTCTGGGCAACCTGTTCCAGTGTCTCACCACCCTCATGGTGAAGAACTTCTTCCTAACATCTAATCTGAATCTACCCACCTCTAGTTTTGATCCATTCCCCCTAGTCCTACCACTGCCCAACATCCTAAAATGTCCCTCACCAGCTTTCTTGTAGGCTCCCTTAAGATACTGGAAGGCCACAATAAGGTCTCCTCAGAGCCTTCTCTTCTCGAGACTGAATAACCCCAACTCTCTCAGTCTGTCTTCATAGGAGAGGTGCTCCAGCCCTCTGACCATCCTCATGGCCTTTCTTTGGACATGTTCCAGCACGTCCATATCTTTCCTGTAATAGGGGCTCTAGAACTGGATGCAGTACTCCAGGTGAGAGTGCAGTACTCACCAGAGTGGAGTAGTGGGGGAGAATCACTTCTCTCGACCTGCTGGCCATGCTTCTCTTGATGCAGCCCAGGATAAGATTGGCTTTCTGGGCTGCAAGTGTACACTGATGGCTCATGTTGAGCTTCTTGTCCACCAGTACCCCCAAGTCCTTTTCTTCAGGGCTGCTCTCAAGCCAGTCACTGCCCAGCCTATATCAGTGCTTGGGATTGCCCTGACCCAGATGCAGGACCTTGCACTTGGTCTTGTTGAACTTCATGATGTAGGCATGGGCCCACCTCCCCAGCCTGGCCAAGGTCCCTCTGGATGGCATCCCTTCCCTTCAGCATATCAGCCACACCACACAGCTTGGTGTTGTTGGCAAACTTGCTGAGGGTGCACTCAGTGCCACTGTCCATGTCGCCAAGGAAAATGTTAAACAAGACTGGTCCCAATACTGATCCTTGAGGGACTCCACTTGTCACTGGCCTCCACTTGGATATGGACCCATCGACAGCCTCTCTTTGGGTGCGGCCATCAAGCCAGTTCTTTATCCACCAAGTTGTCCATCCATAAAACCCATACTTTACCAGCTTGGAGACCAGGATGTTGTGCCGGACAGTGTCAAAGGCTTTGCTCAGGTCCAGGTAAATGATGTCAGGTCCCAAGGGAGGTTACAGCCAAGACAGTTTTGACTTCACTGATGATCACTGTCTGCATTTGCAGAATGCGAGCATCCAGCTTGCTCCTTCACCCTTCCCACAGAAAGGTGTCCAGTGCAAATGTCCAAACTCTCAAGCTCATTGTGAAGAGATGGGGATTTACACACATCACACAAAAATCCTGTATTTTTTCTGCACGTTATAGTGGCTCCACTTACCACCTGCCTACCACTTCCTCTTTCACATAGGACCTAAAAATCTTTTCAGACGTGTAAGAAGTATGACACAATAGTTAGAAATTAGTCACTGTTACAGATATCGCTATGTTTTAACTCAGGAAATGATACCAGCTAATCAAATAATAGCGTGCTAATCACTTTCAGAAAATCAGTAAAGGTGCTTTTGATATCTGTGCACACAGCACGTGCATGTGCTGCCATGTATCCACATCCTCAGGAAAAGAAAAAGTAAGTGCCTTGGTCAAAAGTCAAATTTCTAATTTAGAGCGAGAGTTGAATTTTTAAAACAAATATGTATGTCTCCAGGCTAAAACAAAAAAATAATGTTGATGATCTTTTATTAAAAGTTTAAGAAAAGTAGAAAAATTGCCTGTTTCTCATACGTATGCCCTTCAGCCTTTAGTTATTTTGCACTGAAATACAGGAAAGAAACCCATATTATTCCGTACATTTTTCTAAACAGATCTATTCTGACACAAGATTAGTGGGAAATCTGACAAGATTAGTGGGAAAGGTCATCTCTGTTGTTCCCCTTACGTATTAATCTAAATGTCTGGTATTTATAATCCAACAAAAAGAACAGGGATTGCCTCATGCACTACTGAAAGTTAGCAGGTGCCAAGTTTAGATTGGGGATAATGTCATTCTTTGATAAACAGCCACCATTTCTTCAAACCCAGCTGTCTTTGGCATATCAAATCTGTCAGAGGTGCTTACAGCAGTATATAGGTTATTATAACACACAACATATATTCTCATTGAGACATATCAAATTGCATACCTTTCATAATTTTCATATTTGGTGACAAATTTAGATTATTACACACCATATTGTTTTCAGAATAAACTTCTATTTCCAGGAGTGATGTAAGGTTAAATTTATAGGATGATGCCATGCATGTTTTCATAGATGTTTAATTAAAAACATTAACTGAGATGTTCAGAAAATATTTATAATCCATATTTTCAAAGGTGGGATCTTAAACTTAGACTGTTAATCCATATTTAAGCATGTGAAGAAAAGCATTATGATTTTCAGTGACTCCTGACAGTGAATATTTATGGATTTCAGAAGAGTTACTCAACACATTTGAAAATCAACCTGGCTCTACTTAAATGTTCCTCCTAAACCCATAGAAATCTAATTTTGAGTAGCTAGATACGAGAGTTGCCTTATATTGCAAAATTAAAAAGCAATTCCTTCACATTGAAAGCAACAGATTTCATTACATATGCAGGAATTCATGAAAACAGAATTTATCCATAATAAAAAATATACCCATGAGTTGTAGTCTAATATATATATTTATATCTAACATTCCTAGTCTTTGACATCTTAACAATACTTGGGCCACTGTAAAGGACCCTTATCTTCCAGAAGGAAAGCTATCGCAAGAAAAGTGTGGCAAAAATAGACTGGTCCAACCCTATTCTCATGGAACAGAGAATTAAAGAACACAGTCTCTCCTTCCTCCGCACATTCAACAACACCAAGCTGTGTGGTGTGGTCAATACACTATAGGGACGGGATGTCATCCAGAGGGACCTTGACAGACTTGAGAGGCGGGCCCATGCAAATGTAATGAAGTTCAACAAGGTCCTGCACCTGGGTCAGGGCAATCCCAACCACAAATACAGGCTGGGCATCGAGTGCATTGAGAGCAGTGGATTAAGGAGAAAGACTTGGGGGTACTGAGGGATGAAAAGCTGGACATGAGCCAGCAACATGCACTCGCAGCCTAGAAACCCAATAGCATCCTGTGCTGCATCAAGAGAATTGTGGCCAGCAGGTCAAGGGACATGATTCTGCCCCTCTGCTCTGCTCTTGTTAGACCCCACCTGGAGTACTGCATCCACCTCTGGGACCCCCAGCATAAGAAAGACATGGACCTGCTTGAGCAGTTCTAGAGTTGGGCCACAAAGATGATCAGGGGCTTGACGCACTTCCGCTGTGAGGACAGGCTGAGAGAGTTGGGGTTGTTCAGCATGGAGAAGGGAAGGCTCTAGGGATACCTTACTGCAGCCTTGCAGGACTTAAAGGGGACTTAAAAGAAAGCTGGGATCTTTTTACAAGGGCATGTAGTGATAGGACAAGGGGCAATGACTTTAAGTTGAAAGACGTAGATTTAGATTCGATATCAGGAAGAAGTTCTTCACTTTGAGGGTGGTGAAGCACTGGAACAGGTTGCCCAGGGAAGTTGTGGATGCCCCATCCCTGGAAGTGTTCATGGCCAGGTTGAATGGGGCTTTGAGCGACCTGGTCTAGTTAATGATATCTCTGCCCATGTCCAGGAAGCTGGAACGAAATGATCTTTAAGGTCCCTTCCAACCCTAACTGGTCTACGATTCTATGATTCACATGTTCTTTTGCATTTTCTGGAGACTACTGTGAGCCTATGTTGAACACTGTGCTTATGCAGAGTTTTAAGTATTGAAAGGAGAATGGGGCTAAGAAAATTAATGGAGAAAATAGGAAACTGGTAGCAGCTAGCATGAGAAAATAGTTTTCCAGTACAAAGGTGTTACACATGGATAGATGTAATGGGATACATGTTCCTCAAGGACCACTCTGAAAACAGTATGTGAATAAAGTAGGAGAAATACAGCAGGTGCACTGAAGAAGGAGGAAACTTTTTTTTTAAAAAAGAGAGAATGCAAGAATCAGACCAAGGAAGAAGCAAAAACAACACCAAAATATAAACTACATCAGAGCACATAAGCATCCTAAGTACAGGAAATAAAGCAATAAAGAAGAAAAGAAAAGAATAGAAAATGAACGTGAAGGTTTTCTTAACTCTCTTCTTTCTTGCATCCCTGTGTTCTGGATAAAGGTTGAGGTTACAACTGCTTTGGAATAACAAATCTTCTCAGTCCCCTTTTGCTAAGTATCTCATCCATAAAGGTTTAATTGGTGTTAAGGATTAATTGGAATAGTGTGATCTCCACCCAAGATAAATTAATCTGGCCTTACTCTGAATCATTTTCTTTCCCCTGGTCTACTGGGCTCCCTGAATGTGAGCTATAGCTGATGGAGCCTCTACCTCAACATCGTCTGCAGTTCAGCTCCCCATGACCTGAAACACGCACAAGTCACACAGGCTCTGCTGGTGCCTTTCACTCAGCTTTAAGCTTCTGTATCTTTACATTTTTCAGGCAAGGTAGAAATCTAGACAAATAAAGCTCCCTGTCTTTTTCTGTTTGATTACAGCTGAACTTCTCCACTTCTGCCCTTAACACTTACATTTTATGATAATAATGCCTGGGCTGAGAATCTGCCTGTGAGGCTGGCAGCGTTCAGATGGCAGGAATGGTCACGGAGGCAGCAGGTCCATCCAGCCTGCCCTGCCAGGCTCACTTCTCAGGGGGCTGCAACATTTGGATCCCAGCGTTTGACAATATCCAGCCGGCAGAGTGACAGCACGACACTCGGAGCACAAGCCAGAGCACGCTTATTATCCAGTAGGTGGAATATGTGAAAAACAAAGTTCCATTTAGTGATGGCATCTTCAATCAACTAAGTAATACGGTATCCTAATTTATATGAGTTTTATATACTGATAATGGAAGAAAACACTATCTCTGACTAAACACCCTGCCAGAGAGGGTCTTCTAAATTATTTATGTATCTGTAAAATACTCAGTACATAAATAGCACAAGCATTCTCATAGAATATTGGTGCCGTCTTCCATCAGTTTAAGGCTGTGTTTTGAACACACTAGGTTTTTTCTTGTACAATAAAGCACAGCCCAGGGGATAGCTGTATGTTGATACCTAACATGCTAGCCATGTAGTCTGTCTCTCCTGTTTGTGAATGCCATGTAGATGCAGTGTGCTGACAGCTGCCAGAAAAATCACCTGATGTTTCTCCAGACACCTAACTCGTAGTAAGGATCATACCTGTGTTCCTTGAAGTCAGTGAGAACCAAACTTTAGAAGCAATTCTTAAGTAATTGGTTTTATTTCTTCTGAATTATCAGAAGCAGTCCATGTTTTCCATGTATAGGTGAATAAAAACCATTTATGGGGACTGGTGTGAACTCTCCCAGCAGTGTAACCCAGACCTAATTAGTTCAGCAACTAAATAACCATCATTTTTTAAATTCTCTCTAGTTACTATGATTATTACAACATTTTGCTTCATTATATAGAATCATAGAATGCGTTGAGTTGGAAGGGACCTTCCAAGGTCATCTAGTCCAACCCCCCTGCAGTCAGCAGGGACGTCTCTTACTAGATCAGGTTGCTCAGAGCCCCATCAAGCCTGGCCTTGAACGTCTCCAGGGATGGGGTCTCCACCGCCTCTCTGGGCAACTAGTTCCAGTGTTCCATCGCCCTCATAGTAAAGAACTTCTTAATGCCTATGACAACAGCTTTTACATATGTTCCTAATG
Organism: Eurystomus gularis; assembly: GCA_013400335.1. NCBI lineage: Eukaryota > Metazoa > Chordata > Aves > Coraciiformes > Coraciidae > Eurystomus > Eurystomus gularis. Next base: position 1,921 of record VZZY01025357.1, on the reverse strand, counting down.
CCTGACACGCACACGATGGGCACTTAACCATGTCACTAGGAGAAGCTGGTAAGTCAGGCGCTCAGTTGCCAAGTGCTTGCTGGACATGCCTCAAGTGCTCCGGTTTCTCTCAAGGCCTAGTTCAGAGGTGCCTCCCCACCAAGCGCCACTGCCAGCACCTGCCCACACAGCTCCACCCAATCCCCATTCCAAATTCCCTCCAGTGCCATTGCCGCGTGCAACCAACACCTACCGGTCTTGTCCCAAATCTGGGTTCTCTTTACCCAGTGTGCAAGCTGGTAACACACAGAGTGAAGGTATTTCAAGTTTATTTCATTGATGTGTGTGGGTGGGTGCCAGTCCCAAGACAGCACACCCTAGTTCAAGAAATGTCTACATTTATACACTTAGCAGTATATATTCGAACAATTAATACATATTCATTGTTATTCTTTTTATTGATTGGTTTTTATTTCCTTCCTTCTTATTTAAATCAGTTAGCAGACTCTGTTGTCTTTTTCCATGGTTTTCTTTTGAGTAGGTGGTATAATTTGGGTAGGTGGTCCAAAAGTCAATGGTCATGATCTGACCCTGTGGGAATTACCTTTTGCCTCCTTCTACCCTAATCTTGGCAGTTTCAGGCAGTTCTTCAAGGTTTGCCAACCAGACCAATAGTTCACCATTCCTTACCTTCTGTTTCTGATGGGAATACCCTTCCTACCAACAAAGCCACATTGTCTAGTAGTTAGTCTTAAATCCAGTCTTAGGTTAATCATGTCTATTAGGTTATTAGGTTAATCTTTATCTATTTTAATTTCAAGTAAATCACAGAATCATAGAATGGTAGGGGTTGGAAGGGACGTCTAGAGATCATCTAGTCCACCCCTCCGCCAAAGCAGGTTCACCTAGGGCAGGTCACACAGGAATGCGGCCAAATGGGTCTTGAAAGTCTCCAGAGAAGGAGAATTGTGGAGGAGTTTTTGAGTGAGAGAGGACATGATTTAATTACAGTGAACAATCCAGACTTCGAGGCTTAGTTGACGACTCTGAAGCGTCCTTGAAAGAGAGATAAGAAGAAGAAAGAATACAGCAGTTTGCAAGAAAACAGAACTTTCCCAGGAAAGTTCTGTCTGCAAAGGAGGTTGGACCGAGCAACGTAAGAACGCGTGAACAAGGAGCCTGAACCAACTATGTTAGGGGGTGGGTTGCATGATTATGGGAACATAACCAATTATGTGTAAGGGCTAAGCGCATGCTTTCGCTTTTGTGCTATAAATACCCACGATTTGAACAATAAAGGGAGAACGATCATACTCATATTGGGATCGCGTCGTTACTCCGGATCCGTCTCCCACTCCAACAGAGACTGCACAACCTTCCTGGGCAGCCTGTTCCAGTGCTCTGTCGTGCTCACAGTAAAGAAGTTTCTTCTCATGTTGAGATGGAACCTCTTGTGTTCCAGTTTCTGCCCATTTCCCCTCCTCCTATCACTGGGCACCACTGAAAAGAGACTGATTGCTCCATTTTCCTGACACACACCCTTCAGCTATTTATAAACATTGATCAG
>VZZY01025356.1:66953-89024 GCA_013400335.1 Eurystomus gularis | reverse complement strand
GTTGGACTCAATGATCTTAGATCATTTCCAACCTAAATGCTTCTGTGGTTCTACTTCCACCCCTACCACCAGCCCCAGTAGACTGATTTCTGCTGTGGCTTCACGTGCAATAACAACTGGCTTCATATTCAACTCTTCAGAGCATGAACGCAGGATAAATAATTGATCTCATCTCTCCAGAGAGTCCCGAAGTGCTTCCCAAGAACATGTAGCCAGTCTCGGTGCGATGGGATCGCAATGTCCGTTGTGGAAGGTTGGGAAGGAATGAAAAGCAAAGCCCAAGCAGGGTGTGCAGGTGACTGAGCTCGTGTGCTGGAGCGTAGGAAAACACACAGAAAGGATTTGCTCAACATCAGAGTGCACATGGTTTTAAAATGTCTTGGTGGGGCAAAAGGTGATAGATCCCTGAAGGTCAAAAGCAAAGTGCTGTGTGAAATTGAATAATTTAACATTTCCTCGTGGGTGCTAAAAGATTTTGACTTTCTCCAAGCATGGTTTCTTTTTCCAACTAAAATAATCAGCTGCGTTCACAAAGATTCATGACTTGAAACCTAACCGAGGAGGAATTGTGGTGATGCGTTCAAGCTGGAGAAGTGAGCCCAGGTGAACCTCATGAGGTTCAACAAGGCCAAGCACAAGGTCCTGCACCCAGTGTCAATACAGGCTGGGGATGAGACGGACCAATCCTTTTAGCGGGGCCTGTTGTGATATGACCAGGGGTGATGGTTTGAGATTAAAGGAGGGAGATTTAGACTAGAGTGAAGGAAGAAATCCTTGAAGCTGAGGGTGGTGAGAGCCTGGCCCAGGTTGCCCAGAGACGTGGTCGCTGCTCCATCCCTGGCACCATTGCAGGTGAGGTTGGCCGGGGCTTTGAGCAACCTGCTCTAGTTGCAGATGTCCCTGCTCCCTGCAGGGAGGTTGGACTAGATGACCTTGAAAGGTCCCTTCCAACCCAAACCATTCTCTGATTCTATGATTCAATATGATATATCAATATATGATTGATGATACAAGATTGTGGCCTTCCAGTAGCTAGCGGGTGCCTTCAAGATGGCTGGGGAGGGACTTTTTACAAGGGCTTGCAGTAATAGGACAAGGGGCGATGGGTTCAAACTGGAAGAGGGGAGATTTAGATATGAAATCAGGAAGAAGTTCTTCACTCTGAGGGTGGTGAGACACTGGCACAGGTTGCCCAGGGGGCTTGTGGATGCTCCATCCCTGGAGGTGTTCAAGACCAGGTTGGACGGGGCTTTGAGCAACCTGATCTAGTGGGAGGTGTCCCTGCCATGGCAGGGGGGTTGGAAGGAGATAATCTTCAAGGTTCCTTCCAACCCAAACCATTCTATGCTTCTATAATTACCCAGCTCCAGTTCTGGGCCCTCCATCACCAGATCATTTCCATCAGCCATTTCTCGATAATTTACTATTAATTAAAAAAGAAGCCCTTTTATAAAACGCTTGCCCCAGAGCTGGATTTAGGTCTCTCTAGCACCTTTCAGACTAATCTGATCCCCGGACGTAAGGAGCTCGGCTCGCCGGGCACCGGCAAGCTGAGGAATTACTCTGCCGGGGTGTGATAAATCGGGATCAACGTGATCCCCCAGCGCTGCTGGCGCCTGGGGCCGGATCGCTCGCCCCCCCCCCACCTGCTCCCGGCAGATGCTCCTGTTTTGTAGGGGTTTGTTTGTCCCTTTCTCTCAGGACTATGATGACAACAGCTCAAGCCCACCAGAGGACCTCATAAATTAATGCTTTAACCCGTCGAGCTGCCCTACCAGCATCCCAGTACCTACAGACAGCGTCCCTATGCCCCACCAGACCTTAAGCAAGCAGGAAGGGGGCTGCACATGTTCACAGCTTATCTCAGGGGACTTGTTTTGATCCCAAACCAGATGCCGGCAGCATAAGAATGCTGTCCCATCATCTCCTTCCCTGCTGGTAGCTCCTCTACAGAGCATCCCCCCGGCCAACATTGCACCAGTTCAGGGATCCTCTGGGAAAACTCTGGTTTGAATTTATCCCTCGCTTGGTGTTTTGGTGCCAGATCTTCAGTTTGGGTGCTGCAAACCTTTTGGGGTGGGTGGTTGCTTGGCCTGGAGGAGATGCTGCCATGCCAGGGCTCGGCACTGGGGGTTTGAGCTTGAACATCTCGTTGAGTTGAGCTTGGTGTTTGGTACAAGGAGACATTTTGGCTTGTGCAAGCCCCTTGGGGTGGACCTGGCCAAATTGGGCCTGGGAAGCTTGGGCGAATGGGGACGTACAAGAACATCTTGGTGGACACATGTAGGGTTTCTTCTAGAAATACCTTCTCAATTAATCCATTGGAGGTAAGTCTCCTTGGTTTTTGCTTGTCATAGTTTCTCTCCCTGGCATGTCCAGGCTGCGGTGCTTCTTTTTTTCTGAGGGGGGGGAGAAGGGGGGTTATTAAGCAATGTGCCACAAACCCTTGGCATGTAACATAAGTTGGAGTATTCCTCTGTTGCAATGGCCGTGCTCTTTATAGCCGAGCGATGTCTGCAGCTCAGCTATGCGGAGTCAAGGGTATTATTAGAGTGGGCATCACCGGGCCTGTAACTGGACACTGCTCCCCTTAGCAACCGTGGCCAACAGCACATCAAACAGAAGGGTGATACCTTCTTTTAATAATAATAAAAAAAAAACCAATGCAAACCACCACCACAAACTGATCATCGCGACAGCAGAGCGCATGTCAGCGTGCAGGGCCTGGTTGGAGGCCTGTAGCTCGTGGTGTTCCCCAGAAGTCAGGGCTGGGTTCAGTCTTGTTCAACATCAGTGACCTGGATGAAGGGACTGAGGGGACCCTCGGCCAGTTTGCTGGTGATACGGAAGTGGGAGGAGGGGCTGACACACCAGAGCTGTGCTGCCAGTCAGTGAGACCCGAACAGGCTGGAGAGTTGGGCAGTGAGGAACCTCAGGAAGTTCAACAAGGGCAAGTGTGGGGTCCTGCCCCTGGGGAGGAACAACCCCCTGCACCAGTACAGCTGAGGGGTGACCTGCTGGGAAGCAGCTCTGTGGAGAAGGACCTGGCAGTGCTGGTGGACACCATGTGGGCAATGGGCCCTCATGGCCAAGGAGGCCAATGATGTCCAGGGGTGCACGAAGAAGAATGTGGCCAGCAGGTGGAAGGAGGTTCTCCTCCCCCTCTACTCTGTCCTGGTGAGGCCACCTCTGGAGTATTGTGTCCAGTGCTGGGCTCCCCAGGTCAAGAGAGACAAGGAACTACTGGAGAGAGTCCAGTGGTGGCTCTGAGGGTGTTGAAGTGACTGGAACATCTCTGTGCTGAGGAAAGGCTGAAAGCCCTGGAGCTGTTGAGCTGGAGAAGAGAAGCCTCCGAGGGGATCTGATCAATGCTGGTCAAGAGCTAAAGGGTGGGGGCAAGAGGATGGGGCCAGACTCTTGTCAGTGGTGCCCAGTGACAGGACAAGGGGCAACGGGCACCAACTGGAACCCAGGAGGTTCCATGTGAACAGGAGGAGAAACTTGTTTGGTGTGAGGGTGTGGGAGCCTGGCCCAGGCTGCCCAGAGAAGTAGTGGAGTCTCCTTCTCTGGAGAGATTCCAAACATGCCTGGATGCCATCCTGGGCCCCCTGCTTTGGGTGACCCTGCTGGAGCAGGGGGGTTGGACGCCATGATCTCTAGTGGTCCCTTCCAATCCCTACCAGTCCCCAATTCTGTGATTCTGTGATACCCCATTGCCCACCCTAATGCATGCCCAGTTACATACCCTGTGATATACCCACACAGGGTTTCTTCATCATCTTAGTTTAGTTTCTTGATACCCCAGGGATGACCTTTCCTTGGTGCTTTGCTCTGGTAGAAATCTTGAGTGAAATCCCATGGTTTTTCCAGAGGTTGCACTTGGGTCTCGATGGACTCAGCTGGGTTTGAGATGGTCAGCGTGACCACTTCCAGAGGGACTCGGCCATGAAGGTAGCCAAAAACCTGTTGTCCTCAGCCCAGGCAGAGGATGGAAGAGGAATATTTAGGTCGGATCCCTTCTTGGGATGGAGATGTTGTTGCATTAGGTGCTGGAGAATCAGTCGAGGTGCAAGGGGAAGTGTTTGCTATGTTGGGGACAAGGATTCAGGAGGAATGAGCTGAAATCCTTCCTTTCCCACAGGCTTTGAGGTGGTGAGACACAGGCACAGGTTTTCCAGGCGGGTTGTGGATGCTCCATCCCTGGAGGTGCACAAGGCCAGGTTGGATGGGGCTTGGAGCAACCTGGTGTAGTGGGAGGTGTCCCTGCCATGGCAGGGGGGATGGAACAAGATGATCTTCAAGGTCCCTTCCAACAGAAACCATTCTATGATTCTATGATAGGGGACCTTTCTGCCCCATAGGGGTTCTGAGGATGAAGACAGCAAGGATGGTAACTTGAGTGGGTACTGAGGGAACCGGGACATCAAAATAATACACATGGTTAATGCTGAAAGGCAGATTTTTTTTCCTTCTTAACATGATTAAGGTCTCATTCTTCAACAGGGAGTGGTTTGTGGTTTGATGGAGGTGGAGGCAGGAGGATCCATCCTGCAATGGTTCCAGGGATGGGACATCAACCACCTCTCTGGGCAGCCTGGGCTAGGGTCTCACCACCTTGCCCACATCCAATTAAAGCTGGTCCAAACGTTCCCTGTGAGTCTGGCCAAGCCATCTCCATCTGCCTGTAGTCGACTTCACCGCTGAGGTTACAGGAGCTGCTGGCAGACAGGTCCCATGTGGGACTGTGAGTTATTGGAGAGCCCTGGATTGAATATCAAGCTGGGAGCTTTCAACTTGTCGCTTATCCCAAGCGGAACGGTGGCTGTAGGAGACGTCCAGCTCCTTCAGGGCCTTTCCATGACGTGGGAATGTGGTGGGGGTGATGGTGAAAGCTGATGGTGAGATGAGGGTGGGGTTTAATATGGTGCTGAAAGGGGTTTAAGCCAAGATGTGGGGGGTTAATGGAGTGCAAAAAAAGGGCAACAATTTCCCACTGATAGGAATCACAGAATCACAGAGTGGTGGGGGTTGGAAGGGACCTCTGGAGATCATCTCATCCAACAACCTGCTCCAGCAGGTCACCCAGAGCAGGGGGCCCAGGATCGTGTCCAGGTGGGCTTGGAATCTCTCCAGAGAAGGAGACTCCACAACCTCTCTGGGCAGCCTGGGCCAGGCTCGGACACCTTCACAGCACAGAACTTTCTCCTTCTGTTCAGGTGGAACCTCCTGAGTTCCAGTTGGTGCCCGTTGCCCCTTGTCCTGTCACTGGGCACCACTGACAAGAGTCTGGCCCCATCCTCTTGCCCCCCACCCTTTAGCTCTTGATCAGCATTGATCAGATCTCCAGGAGGATGGGGATGGAGACAGGATCTCTGCCCCATCAGCACTTGGAGCCCTCCAAGCTGGAAATAGCGGAGCTGGACTCCAAATGAAATCTGCTGCTGGGTTGCACTGCCCATCAGTCCTCATCCTAAGCCCAGGGGTGAGTTTCAGGGCTCACAGCCCCTCAAAGAGTTGAGTTGGAGCTGGAGGTGACCATAGGGCCACCGACATACCAGTGAGCATCACAAGGGTTGCTAGGGGGGTCATGAGGGCTGGACTAGATGACCTTTAAAGGTCCCTTCCAACCAAAAGCGTTCTTTGATTCTATGATCCCCTCTGCCCTGGGGTTGGAGTCCATCTGATACAGCCACATTTATGGCTCTGCACAGAGAAGACATTTACTTTTGAGTAGTTGGACATCATGCAGATGAGAGATTGATGGGAAGCAGGACTGAGTTGCCAGAAAAAAAAATGCTTAGAGTTTAAAGAATGGCACATTCTACTTGAATTTAGTGTGCTCGTAAGATCTGATATTGCAGCGCTCAGTCGGAGTAAATAGCCATCAACTTTACTCCGTAAAGAAGTTGTGTGTGGTTACTCCTTGCTCCTTTTCACCCTGGAAGGACCAAGGCTGAAAGGCTGTGGTGGGAACCAATCCCTGCACCAGCACCTGGTGTGACCTCAGGGGTGGTACTTGGTGTCCCGTCATCTCCGCTGGCCAGTGGATGCCCTGTCTGGGCATCTTCCAGTGATGGTGGGACTCAGCAGAGGTTCCTCTTGGTCCTGCAGGCTGGTGGTGAGCAATGTCAGGATCATCCTTGGCTGAGCTGCTGCCTTCTAAAAGCACAGCCAAGTTCATAGAATCATGGAATGATTTGGTTGGAATGGACCTTTAAAGGCCATCTAGTCCAACCCCCCTGCAATTTGCAGGAACACATTCATCTAGAGCAGGTTACTCAGAGCGCCATCCAACCTCACCTGCAATGTTGCCAGGGGTTCCAGCCTTTGCATCATCTGCATGGCCTCCTGTGGCCCCGCTCCACCAGGTCCATGTCTCTGCTGTGCTGAGGACTCCAGAGCTGCCCCAGCACTGCAGGGGGGTCTCCCAGAGCGCAGCAGAGGGGCAGGATCCCCTCCCTGCCCTGCTGCCCACACTGCTGGGGATGCAGCCCAAGAGGACCTTTCACTTGGCCTTGTTGAACCTCATGAGGTTCACACGAGCCTACTACTCAAGCTTGTCCAGGTCACTCTGGATTGGGAGGATCTTCAGATCAGAGGGTTTTGGGTGGTGGGACCCATGCACACCCTGAACATGGGCGGCAACGTGGAGCAGAAGCTCCACTGGGCTCTAGGTGGAGACTGCAGCCTGCTCAGCCTGCTCAGCCTGCCTGCAGCTCTGGGCCAGACCCAGGCAGCAGGCTACCGGTGGGGTGGGCTTCTAGCTGTTCCCAGCCATGGCTGGTGGATGTGGATGCTCTGGGCCATGCAGGGTCCTCCTTGGGCTTTGGTAGGAGAGGCAAAAAAACCCCCCAAATCTCAAAATATATCTATCTGTCGACTGAGAGGTGAGGAAACACCTGAGGACCCCTCTCCACCCACTGCACTGGAGACAGGAGGATCACTTCGGTGCTGAGAACCCCTCAGATCATGTTGGGCTGCCGTCAGCTCCAGCTCTCCATTTTCTCCTGAAAGGCTCAAATCCAATCCTGGGATGTGGGAGCACGTTCCTGCCAGCCCAGGGACTCAGCCGGCCTAAGGCACCCTCCAGCCAGACCATCTGCTCCTACCAGCTCCGGCATAAATCCGGCTCAGGCTGCTGCGGCCGTCCCGAGGTGGGGATTTCGGGATGCTGCAGGGTTGGAAGATCTCTGCTGCCCATACCCACCACCCCCCTGCCACCCTCAACCCTGCTTTTAGCTGGTTCCCTTCACCTCAGCTCAGGACAGGATTTTTGGAGGTTCTTTGGGACTCTGTGATGCCTGGGACCTGCAAACTTCAACGTCCCTCAACTCACTTTGCTAGGGGATGAAGCATCCTTCTGGATGAGCTGAGGACATCACCTCCTGGGCCAAGACCAGAGCAGATCTTGGTTGCTTTCTTGGGAAGGGCGAAAAATGGGATAGCTTGGGCTTTGCCCATCCCAGCACCACTCAGCCACGGGCATAGGGGATACCAGGGATGCTCTTGTCCTCGCCAGCAGGAAATCTCTTCTTTTTTTAGGGATTTCTAGCTGAGCTGCAAGAATTTGGACCAAATCTGGTTTCCAACTGGATGGGCTTGACTGGCCTCATCTTTACAGCCATGGTGACACCCCAGGTTGCACCCCAGGGGCAAACAATGCGTGGCTGGATGATGCCACCCCATCGTGACACGTCCTGTGGTCCCATCAATGGTTTTGCCACCCATGGGGTCCCCCACCTGCTCTTCCACTTCTCCAAGCATCCGAAACCAATGCTTCCTTTTTCCCTCCCAGTCATAAATTCCTCCACTTTCCTTTCTTTCTGGCTCCAACCTCCTTTCAGGGAGTTGTGGAGAGCCAGAAGGTCTCCCCTGAGCCTCCTTTGCTCCAAGCTCAACAGCCCCAGGTCCCTCAGCTGCTCCTCACATGACTTCTGCTCTAGACCCTTCCCCAGCTTCCTTGCCCTTCTCTGGACACACTCCAGCTCCTCAAGGTCCTTCTTGGAGTGAGCGCCCCAAAACCGACCCCAGGATTCAAGGTGCAGCCTCCCCACTGCCCAGTCCAGATGGACAATCCCTACCATGGGAATCACGAGCATCCCTTTAAGCATAAAGTTGGGAAGGATCAGGGGGATTTGCAGGTTAATGGTGTTTCCTGCAGCTCTTTTCTGGGATCTCAGCTTTTCCAGCATGGATGGGCAGCTTCAGAAGCTTTGTAGGGGTCTCTGGCTTCACAAGCTTCGTACATATTTGCCCACGAGAAAGATTTTCTGACCTATTTTGCCTAAATAACATATTTTTTTAGCAGGCTGGGACTTCACCTCCAAGTCCTGCCTTTCACCGGTCACTTGTCCCTCACCCTGGGGAGCCTGGAGCTTCGTTTCCATCAGGAGCTCCTGATGCCCATCGGGTGCTTGGCCAGAGCGGTGGGAGAGATGGGCTGAAGAGCAGGCGGAGGAGATAAGAGGGTTGCCAACCCCTTTGCTTTCCAGCGTGTTTGCTCAGCGCCGTTGAGTGCTGGGCCAGAGCCACCACCTCCCTGCAGACTAAACAGTCGCAATGTTTTCTCCCATGACCGAAAGAATTTAGAAAAGGGTCCTGGTATGAAACTTTACACGAACTCTGGGTGCCACGAATATCTCTGGCTGGGAGTCTGTTAACTCCTTCAGTTCCCTCCTCGCCCATGTGGTTCAGTCTCTGGGCAGATGAAGGAAAATCTCATCCCATGATGAATCTGGTCGGCTGCTCACAGGACCCCCCGTGCTCTCCCACCCACCGTGTTTCCATACATCTATCTTCCTTATTTTTTTTTTGCTTTCTTTTAAAGAAAGCCAAGATCTCTGGCCATAATGGAGCTCTGGAGTCCATGCACAGGAGAGACATGGACCTGCTGGAGCGGGGCCAGGGGAGGCCCCAGCAATGATGGGAGGGCTGGAAGGCCTCTGCTGGGAGGCCAGGCTGGGAGAGTTGGGCTTGTTCAGCCTGGAGAAGAGAGGGCTCCAGGGAGACCTTCTGGTGGTCTTCCAGGACTTCAAAGGGACCTAGAAGAAAGCTGGGGACAGACTTTTTATCAGGACCTGTTGTGACAGGACAAAGGGTGATGGTTTGAAACTGAAAGAGGGAATATTTAGATGAGGTATTAGGAAGAAATTCTTCACTGTGAGGGTGGTGAGACACTGGAACAGGTTGCCCAGAGAAGTTGTGGATGCTCCATCACTGGAAGTGTTCAAGGCCAGACTGGATGGGGCTTTGAACAACCTGCTGTAGTTGTAGATATCCCTGCCCGTGGCAGGAACTAGATGACCTTCAAAGGTGCCTTCCAACCCAAAACATTCTGTGATTCCATTTCCAGCTGTGGCTTTTGCAAGCAGGATCCATCCATCAGCCTCCATTGAGGTCTCAGTCATCTCCCCAGGTTGGCATTGGGTGTGAGATGGGCATTTTTTCAGGCACAGAAGTGGCCTCTGAGGAGATGCTGGGGATGGTGCTGGGGCTCAGACCTTGGCCCTAATGTGGAGAAAGTCTTGAAAACTACCCATCAAACCATCCCCACCCATATAAAACAGCCACTCTACGCTTGCTTGGGGGATTTCTTCAAACCAGCATGGTTTGATGGTCCCACCGTGGTTTTACACTGAGCTCATACTTTGTGTCCCCACGAGTCCTTCTCCACCGGACTGAGAGATTATCTTCTGGCTCTCAAAGTTATCATTAGCTCTCTAGGTCCGTGTGTCCTGCTGTCTATCTGTGTCCCCCTGCTCACTGTAAGGTCTTGTCGGGGCAGGTGATGATGTTTTGTTGTGTGGTTGTGTCGGGGTTCCTGGGGTAACAGAGCTTTAAAGTGCCAAAAGACCCTTTAAAAGGTCCAAGTCGGATTGTGGAGTCTCCTTCTCTGGAGGTACCTCTGGAGAGATTCCAAACCTACCTGGATGCAATCCTGGGCAACCTGCTGTGGGTGACCCTGCTTTAGCGGGTGGTTTGGACAAGAAGATCTCCAGATGTCCCTTCCAACCCCTATGAGTCTGTGATAAGCTGGTGTTCTCCAGCTGAGCTGACACCCCTGCACATGTTTGGTCATCCAGAAAGGTCCTAGATAGGAAGGGTGACACTAAAAATTAAGTAATGAGGAAGAGAACTCTGTCACCTGGGTACTGCTGGAGGAGGTGCTGGCGAAGATCTTCTGGTGAAGCAACCAGTGCTCCCAGAGCATCCCACTCTCTTTTCCAGAGTATTTCTGCTCTGTGCATTATGCCACGCCACAATTAGTTGAAGAAATAGTCCTGTAATAACATGGTATAAGCCTTGGTAACCCAGCAGAGATGTGAATGTGCTGGTGGACATGAAACTTGCTCCAATTCAGCAGTAAGCTCTGCTGACCTGTGGGACATGGTGTCTGCTCAGGACGTGGCCGTATCTCAGTTCTGATGTTTTCCCCTCCACGGAAGTAGGAGGAGACCAGAGGATTTCTTTTGGGTGGCCTCTGCTCCTCACTCTTACTCTGCACGCAGAGGGTCATTAATGAAGATTCTGACACCAGGACAAAATGGTGTTTGTTGTTCATGGTGTGTAGACCATGCTACTTCACCCTCCTGGTCATAGAATGATTTGGGTTGGAAGGGACTAAAGATCATCTAGTTCCAATCTCCCATCTCAGAGCTTCTATTGAGACAGTGCTCCAAGATCTAGATGATCTCCAGAGGTGCCTTCCAACCCCTACCATCTGTGATTCTGTGATCTCTGGCAACTGCTTGGTTAACAGCAGTGCTTTTCTGTTTACACATCCATCATTATGTTCCCTCCTGGGTGCTTTAAACATCAACTAAATCAATAATTAACTGCTTACACCTCCTGCAACCCCTGAGGACCTCAGAGACCTGGCTCAAGCCATGAGACGCCCACGTTGGATGGGTAATTGCTGTTCATCTCAGATTTGGAGCCAGACAGAGAGGTCATCGTGAGAGCAGGGGCCAGAAGGTTCAAGTGACCATCCCCTTGAGGTGTTTGGAGACACAGGAAGTACCCACAGCTCCTATTGGCTCTGGTTGTCAGCCACCTCGGTTACTCAAACCTGAAGAATTTTAAATTCATGGATGTTCCTAATCCTAGGATTTTGATCAGCATCTCCTTTAGAAGAACCAGAGTTTTCTGACCTTACTTTCCCCGTCCTTCCCAAATCCTTTTGAGATGTATCATCGAATCATAGAATTGTTTTGGTTGGAAAAGACCTTCAAGATCATCGAGTCCAGCTCAAACCCAGCGCTGCCAGGGCACCACTAAACCACTACTTGTGTCTGTCCAATGGCTGTAGGAACTTTGGTGAGTTGTTGTTGTAGAAAGTGTCAGTGGTATTTAATGCAAGTTATACATCATCTGATGGTCAGCTGATGGGTGGTAGGTGCCCACGGGGTGGAGGTCACAGTTCTGGTAACCTAGACCTTCATAGAATCTCAGCATGGTAGGGGTTGGAAGGGACCTCTAGAGATCATTGTGTCCAACCCCCCTGCTAAAGCAGGGTCACCCAGAGCAGGGGGCCCAGGATCGTGTCCAGGCACATTTGGAATCTCTCCAGAGGAGACTCCACAACTTCTCTGCGCAGCCTGGGCCAGGCTCCGACACCCTCACACCAAACAAGTTTCTCCTCCTGCTCACATGGAACCTCCTGGGTTCCAGTTGGTGCCCGTTGCCCCTTGTCCTGTCACTGGCACCACTGACAAGAGTCTGGCCCCATCCTCTTGCCCCCACCCTTTAGCTCTTGATCAGCATTGATCAGATCCCCTCTGAGGCTTCTCTTCTGCAGCTCAGCAGCCCCAGGGCTCTCAGCCTTTCCCTGGCACAGAGATGCTCAGGTCCCCTCAGCAGCTTTGTAGCCTCCACTGGACTCTCTCCAGTAGTTCCTTGTCTCTCTTGACCTGGGGAGCCCAGCACTAGACCCAGTACTCCAGAAGTGGCCTCACCATGGCAGAGCAGAGAGGGATGTGATGCATTTTGGAGACCTCTGTGATTAGAAACGTTCACAGAGCTGTGGCCATCATGACACCAAGTCTAGGCTGGAGGCCATCCATAGGATTTTCTGCTCTTCCCAACATGGCCAGGACACCCTGAGCTGCCAACACACGCTCACTTGGTGCAGATCCAGCTTGGTGGAAACCGCATGATGAAAGTCTGTGGGAGTGAAATGCCTCATGGCTGGGTGAAGCCAGGACCTTTGCGAGGCTGGGCAAAGGGTGTCATCTCTAATTTGGAAGCTTTATCTGTTTTAAATGTCAATAGCTCCTTTGTTGGAGTAATAATAATTGCCGTGATTTGCATGTCTCGGTCACACGCCCCAAAGCACCGTGCAGAGGAAGATGAGTAATTCCTTCCCGTTTGCCAACTGGGAAGTCAGCGGACAGAGGTGATGGGAGCCCACATGGGACTGGAAATAAATCTCAGCCTCCTGTGCTGCTGTTTCCCACCTGGTTTCCCACCTTTGTGTGGAAGATGTCGTCTCAAAGCAGGTTTTCTACTGTCATCTTACTCTGCTTTGTGTTAAGCAGCATGGGCAGGGATGGTGTGGTGAGATCTCGGTATGGTTCGATCCTCAGGGAGTGTAACTGGTTGCAGGCAGAGAGGCCAGGAGTGTTGCTGAGGATGGTTGGAGCAAGAGCAGAGCCCGTGGAAGAGTTGATGGTCCCACCTCGTGTCCCACCATCTCTGGTGGTTTAGTACAGCAAAGGAGCTTGTATAGTGGTGTACATGTGGAATGAGATGTTCCAAGGGAAGCTGTGGGAGGTAGCTCTGCTTCAGAGGTGCTTGATGAGACCCTGAGCATCCATGGACAGAAGTGTTTGATCATTTGCTGGTGCTGCCACAAGTTTCTCCAGCACCTCTGGAGCTTCTTTGAATCACAGCATGAGACTGGTTTGGATCAGAAAAGATCTTTTGAGGTCATCTAGTCCAACCCCCCTGCAGTGAGCAGGGACTTCTGCAACTAGAGCAGGTTGCTCAGAGCCCTGGCCAACCTCACCTGCAATGGTGCCAGGGATGGGGCAGCGACCACCTCTCTGGGCAACCTGGGCCAGGCTCTCACCACCCTCTGCATCAACAATTTCTTCCTTCTCTCTAGTCTCCTTTTTTTAGTTTCAAACCATCACCCTTTGTCCTGTCACAAATGGCCCTGCTAAAAAAGTATCTCCAAAGCTTTCTTCTAGGTCCCTTTGAAGTCCTGAAAGGCCACCAGAAGGTCTCCCTGGAGCCTTCTCCTCTCCAGGCTGCACAAGCCCAACTCTCCCAGCCTGGCCTCCCAGCAGAGGGCTTCCAGCCCTCCCATCATTGCTGGGGCCTCCTGTGGCCCCGCTCCAGCAGGTCCATGTCTCTGCTGTGCTGAGGACTCCAGAGCTGCCCCAGCACTGCAGGGGGGTCTCCCAGAGCGCAGCAGAGGGGCAGGATCCCCTCCTTTGACCCTCTGGCCATTCTTCTGAACACCAGTGCTATAAATGACTCCTTTCACTAGGTTTCACACCCCAGAAGGCAAAGCTACGCTCGGGAGCCTCCTCCAAGCCAAGCCTCAAACACAAGTATTATTTAAATCATAAACAGCAGCAAAATCTCATTGATTGCAACCCTTTCTAGGAGGGTTCCAGGAGGTCAACAAGCGACAGATGCCATCCCAGCTCCCTCCTCCAACCCGTTTTATCTCAAGCCCTTTCCAAAGAGCCATTTAAGGCTCCAGGAGCACATCTCCAGTAAGATCAAGTATTTAGCTCAGCCTCTCTCGGCTTTTTATATAGCACCCAGCGTTGATATCTAAGCTTTCTATATTTCTTTTTTCGACGTATTTCTGACTCAGTATTTCCTGCCTCCTTGACAATGAGTAAACAGCAGAGCTGCCAGAGGAAGGGCCCCGTGTTTACGGAGCAACAAGCCCAAGTGTGTCTTTTGTGGGGGTTGGTTTGGGGTTGTTTTTTTTTCCATCAGAAGGTGCCGATGCTTAAATTAACCCGCGTTTTTATCCCACGCTCAACTTTTGCCCTCGAACGTGCTGCTGAGAAGAGTCGGCCGTGAGTCGGTGGGCCCGGATCTGGGGAGAAGTTATTTAGGACTCGTCGGAAAAAGAAGTGTGGCGAGCTCCCAAGGGATGGATTTTCGGCTGCAGCTGTCTGGGCTGGAGCGAGGGCTTAGATCCGATGGCAAAATGCTGCTTCTTGTCCCTCTTGATTCTGCTGCCCACCAAAACCCTTCTCCAAAAGGGTTGGGAAGGGCTGGCCCAGGCTGCCCAGGGCAGTGGTGGAGTCCCCATCTCTGGAGGGCTTTCAAAGCCGTGGAGATGTGGTGCTGGGGTACGTGGTTAGTGGTTCCCTGGCAGTGCTGGGTTAATGGTTGGGCTCGATCTTGAAGGTCTCTTCCAACCAAAACAATTCTATGATTCTATGAAGAATGGTAGAGGATGGATTTTACTCCTCTCCAGTCCTTTTGGCTCTTCTAGCTTGGTCCTAGTCTTGGAGAATTCTCATGTCTGGGCCAAGAAAGGATAGTGTTGCATGAGCTGCATCTACACTGAGATGAGGAGTGGACTTTTGCTTGGGTTCAGGAGTGGAGAGCCCCAAGATAAAGGCATTTTCTATTTCCATTTCTGGCAGGAGCTTCACCCAAGCTTAGAAGGGATGTCAGATCGGGCTGAGCCGTGGTCCATCTCTATCATGCTTGAACACAGGCCACCCCTGACCTACCTATCACACATGGTGAGGCCTGACATGGTGAGCATGCTTAGCCTTCAGGTTTATGCCCCAAACTTGTCCTGTGTGAGACCTCTTTAGAGGTCTCCTTGGCATCCCTGTGCTTGCCGCATGGTTGACTAATGACCTCTTCTCCTAAACCAGGCAGAGAAGGGAGGTCAACCCCACTACCTGATATAAATATAGTTTATTTTAAACGAGAGGCGCTGAAGGAAGGTCATCCAGTAAATGCGCCCAGATGATCTACAGGCCAGGGCACCCCCAAATTAGTAATACAATTGATGTTTAAAAATACGGCCAAACTGATGGAAGATAATTCGCTGCCGGCCCTGACATCACCACCCAAGCATGGGGCAAGCCAATCCACGGGTTATTTTTATAGAACTCCAGGAGGCATTTCCAGAGCAAATAAAGTTCACTGGGTGGGGCAGTGACCCGGCCGCCTGGTTTCAGCACTCTTCAACCTCCTCAAGGCTTCTCATTGGTGATGCAGAGCTCTGTGGGTCAGGGCTCGGCTCCATCAGATGTGCCCCAGGCATGCAGGACATGGGTTTTGTTCTCTGTTGAGATGCTCTTCACTTCCTGTCAGCTCTTCACCTCTTCCACGCTGTTGGTCTGGCTCATCTGTTTTGGTTGCACAGCCTTTGGAGAAGCGATTGAGTTGTTCTCCATGCCCGGCATGGTGGGTCATGGGTCCTGCTGGGAGCACGGCCAACGTGCAGCCAGGTGAATCGCACCCGTATCTCTGTTGACCAGGTTACCTGGATGACAGCAGGGGTTTCCTCAAACATGGACACCTCAGGGAAGGTGGAACACCTCTACATGAGCAGTGGTCGTGTTAGCTTGCCTGTGTGTGTGTGCTGTGGTACTGGTCAAACCTGCTGTCTGAAGGCCAAATTTAAGGTCAGAGCTCCTCGGGCCATCTTCCTCATGCATGCCATGACACTGGTGTAGCACTGCCCTGTGGGAACAAAGCAGATGGATATCTCAGGAGGCTTCAGGAGAGCCCTGGTGCTGCAATTCTAGCTACCATGGAGGTTCAGCTCCCAGCAAGTCTTGCCTGTAGGCAGACATGGTCCAAAAAAATGTAATTCCTACCTCTAGCAAGGTGCTTTTCCTACTTTGTCAAAGGAATTTATATCACCCCACCCTTTTGCAGAGTACATCTCCTTTTGCGAAATTTGGCCCAGCCTGAGGCTGCAAATGGAGCAAAATTATTCCTACTGTGGGATCACGTTCTCCATGAAAATGTTCACAGTGACCTCTGCATCCATCCCAGGTTCCATCCCCGGCTCCTTGTACTTCATGGGGGTCCATCAAAAGTCTGCACAAGCTTTTTCATTACTTGGTTGGGAGAAGACCCCAGTCCCTTTTCTTTTGCATGTTCATTGACATCTCTGCTGGGGGACATCACCCACTAGGTGCTGTAAGGATGAAAAAAAGAGGGTGCTGCGTGGTGGCATCACCTCCTGCCCAGGCCTGATGAGTTCGGTTTGGTGGTTGTTTTATGGAATTCTGTTGGTTGGTTGGTTTTATGGGAGTTTTTTTTACAGAAAATATTTTTTTAAAGAGAAAATGTCGAAGAGTCAGTTTTCTCTGTTCATAGAATTGTTGCAGTGCTGCATGAGATACAGAATCATAGAATCATTTTGGTTGGAAGAGACCTTGGAGATCATCAAGTCCAACCAAGACACAGGAGACTACCCAATGCCAGGGAGTGGAGAAGTCTTGGGGCATCAAGGAGGAGCTCTGGGGTTCAAAGAGTTCTTTTTGTCCCAGGGTGGAGGTGGTTGCTGGGAGAGCTTATAGGTGGACGAGGTTGGAGGTTGGGGTAGATGAGGGGTGCATGATGTTCTCGCTTGGTTTTCTAATTTCTCAGTAGTCATAAGGTCATTTCTTATGACTTTTTTCTCTTAAAATCCAAGTGAAAACTCCAGAACAAGTAATTTGGTAACCCTCAGGTGACAACCTGAGCTGGTGAATAAACCTCTCCTCCACCACCACCCTGGGACCGGCTGGATAATGAAAGGCCAAACTCTGCAAACTCCCTCAGAGAGCCTGGAAAGACCAATAGGATTTGGCGGCAGGTCAACTTTGGAGTCGCAGACACAGTTGGGCAATTGCCTTATAGAAATGGGCGTAGAGAGGACTTAGTCATCACTCGTTGGTTCAGAAGTGCCTGGGTTCTTTTACAAGTCTTTTCCCTGCATATGCAAATCGATTCTTAATTTTTTTCCCTCCTTTTGTAGTGAAATGTATAAATAGCTCCTGTTCTTGGCATCTTCTACGCGCAGGGTTGTGTCATGAAAATAATCGTCGTGCTTTGCCTGGTTGGCTTTCACTTTACTTACCTTTGTTTCAGCAGAAACATCTCCGGTGTGTTGGCCGAGCTTTGGTGTGGTGGCTTTTCCATCTCCCTGGATTTTCTGATGTGTTGGCCAAGCTTTGGTGTGGTGGCTTTTTCCATCTCCCTGGCTTGGCAGAGTGGAGCTGTGGGTCAGGGCGTTCGCGGCAGCAAAGCCCTTGAGTCTCGGGCGGGAGGAATAAACTGAATGAAGAAGGTACAAGGGAATTTATGTAGTTGTTGGGTTTCCAACCTTGTGCAACCCGTGCTGGGAACACGTTGAGAAGAAAATTGGTTCTCTTCTTTAACTGTCCCCTGTTTAGCGTCTGCTCATTTTGAATACCGAGGAAAGGTCGTTACGGAGACAGACAAGCAAAGTCATGTGGGACATCTTACAAGAAGCTCTGCAGCATTGCTGGGAGCCCGGGGAAACCCTCTTGGCTTGGAGTGTGATGGTGCCATCCTCTAGAAAGGGCTTTTCGTTGCTTTTCTGTGTCTCCCCTTGCTCTTTGCCACATAGTCCCAGCACACACATCCCTTTTCATATCCAGCCTCTTTTTTTTCTCCCCAGCTGGAGGACTGAGTAGCTCCCTGCACGCTTCCTCCTGATGTTGCTCCATAAATCACGTCATTCGGGTAATCCTTGGTCATGGCAACCATCAGCTCAGGAGCGGGGTGACCTTTTAATGCCAAGCCCAGGCTGCCCTGATCTTCGTCTGGTTGGGCAGGAAGCCAGTCTCTGCTGTTATATTATGAGACCCCAGGGAGCAGCCAGGCCATTAGGATGCCACTGGCCAAATACTGGGCCTGCTGAAGTTACTGGAATGAACAGGCTGAGCAGGTCCCACTGGACCACCAAGCCCGACATGGCCACGGGCATTCATTGTATATCTCCTGCATTTCATTTCATAGACTTATACAATTAGTTTGGTTGGAAAAGACCTATAAGATGATCAATTCCAAGTGTTAACCCAGCTCTGCCAGGGCACCACTAACCCATGGCCCTTAGCACCACATCTCCACGGCTTGGAAACCTCTCCGTGGATAGGAACTCCACCACTGCCCTGGGCAGCCTGGGCCAATACCTGACAAATACCTCTAAGATGGGGAGCCAGACCCCAGGAGACCCCCAAACATAGAGNAGCTTCCTTGCCCTTCTCTGGCCACATTCCAGCTCCTCAAGGTCCTTCTTGGAGTGAGGGCCCCAAAACTGACCCCAGGATTTGAAGTATCACAAGTGCTAACTTCCTTGTTGCTGCTTTTATTCAATCTTGGTTGCGTGTATGGAGAAGAGTCCCCGGCGCCTGTCCGAGGGGGAGGGCAGGACACGGGGGACGCCGTCTCTAGCGCAAGCCGTGACAGTTATTGCAGAAGTTGGTGATATTTCTCCAGTACCTGCTTTCTGGTGGCTTTGCTGTGTTGAAATTCCAGCCACTCCGCGTGCGTTGAGTAATCTCCCTGCTGTTACTAAAGAGTCAGTCTGTCTGTCTTCCTCCCCCCCCCACCCTGAGTTTCAATTTCCTCCTCGTTCTCTCTCTAGACAGCCGTTGCCTCCTCCCTCCCGCGGCGACGCGGTTTTGCTGATGCAGCCTGTTGTCTCTGTCCCTCTTGCAGAAGGATTTCACCATGCGGGAGGAGTTGCAGCAGCGGGACGTGGAGCGCTGGCTGGGGTTCATCACCTTCCTCTGCGAAGTCTTCGGCACCATGAGGAGCAGCACCGGAGAGCCCTTCCGAGTCCTCGTCTGCCCCATTTATACCTGCCTCAGGGAGGTAAATGCCTTCAGACTTGGTCCTTCTCCAGCGTTGCGTTGCAGTGCTGAGGTGCCCACGATTCGTAGATGTTTCCTTCGTGATTTCTAGAGGTTTGCTTTGCCAGTGTCAACGCTTCTCACCCCCAGAGTACCTGCGTCTGCAGGGATACTTGGCTTTTCCTGCATATTGTGTTTCCGCTGATTAAAAGCACGTTCTCCGAGCAAGACCCCTTTGTCCAAGGGTTTGCAAAGCCCAACGGTTGGGATGGCAAACACAACGCTTGAGTTTGCACATCCCAACGTTGTGAAAATCCCCGCCGAAGGGGCTTGCAAAGCTTCTTCAAAGCTGATGAAGCCACCTAGATAGATGAGACAGGCTGAAGGAAGGAAGGAGGGAGAGAGGTGGGATCCCATATGTCCTTACTCCCCACCTAATGTGGCAGAAACCAGCCCTGCCACCAAGGTCGGGCACATTTCAGAACCTGAGCTCCTGACGAGCTCATTTCAGAGCTCACCATGGTTCAGGGTGGTGGCAGAAACCTCAGTGAGGACAAACACAAAAGGCAATTCAAGTATTGATGTTCAGTAGAGCAGGAAAGGGCTTTCCCTCATCCTGTTTTCAGGATGGTTTTGTCTCCTGCTGCTGTCTGTAGAAGACTTTCTCAGGAAAATCTGCCTCGTTGCCCAAGGTTGGAGCTGTGAATCTCAGTAGTGCTTCTGTCGGGCCATAAATAACTCGCTGTAAAAGAAGTTCTCTAGACCTCAGGCAAGGGAAGGATACAGAAAATTCCGACGATGACTGTTTTACACGCGTGGGAAGTCTTCTCTGGATGCCAACACATCATAAACATTTTGTCTTCGTGGTAATATTGTGGGTAGGGTTCACAGACGGTGACTGAAGCAGTGAGGAAGAGTCCGGGCGTCGTGACGAGACACATCTATCCAGAGGAGGAGGTGGGAGAAGCATGCTCAGAATAACTCAGCTTCCCCAAAAACTCTTCCCACCACAGTGTGTGTCACCTTATGGGGAAGATGTTGGTGTCTAGCAAAGTCCCCGTTCCCCTCCACCTCCCGTCACCGTCGTGACACAACCCAGCCTGATTCTGCCAGGATTTTTCCCTGGCCTCACCACGCTGTCACTGTCCCTCTTGTCACCTTGCCGGTACGTGGAGACACGGTGGTGATCTGAAGGGGTGTGGAAGGACATGAATTTCACCTCTCAAGGATATTTTTTGCTATGGGGTAGCTCCATAAAAAGCCTTTACTACATCAAGACGTCATGCATAAATTTGCTTCTTAAAAATACATCACTCTGTTCCATGCAGGACAGCCCTGTCCCCATGGTGGTGTTTGTCAGAGAAGAAGACAATCATCTTAGCTGACATGGGTGGAGCCTGCCCCAAAATGGTTGATCTGCGACTGCTCACTCCCCAAGGTGTCAACCTTGACTCATGTTCCTCTTCCATGGCTTTGGGCTGGATTTTTGTCTTGCCACTGTTTTTTGCTGCTGCCAGCTAATCCTGACGCACGGGGCCAGCCCAGGAGGACGGGACCACCTGTTTGTCAGCAGTGATAGGTGGCATGCCTTGAGATGGTTGCCAGAGCCAAAGCCAGGCTGTAGATGTAGTTGAGGAGATGGAGGTGAGCCCTTCTAGTTGCACTCCGGAGAGGACAGGGACATGCTGGAGTGTGTCCGAAGAAGAGCAGTGAAAGTGGTGAAGGGTCTAGAGTCCCCACAAGTCTTGTTGGGAGAGGCTGAGAAACCTGGGGTTGTTGAGCCTGGAGAAAAGGGGGCTGAGGGGAGACCTTCTCACTCTTGACAACTCCCTGGAAGGAAGGTGGAGCCAGGTAGAGGTTGGTCTCTTCTGCCATGGAACAAGGAGTAGGACAAGAGGAAATCGTGCTCATCCCTTGGTGAGCTTCATGAAGCACATAGCCTGGTGTTCCAGGGCAGGAGGAGGTGTGACCATGGCCTATAAGGTTGAGGACCTCCACTTGCCTCAGGACAGGTTGACAAGGTGTGGTAGCACTCATCATGGGGTTTTTTCCACTTTCTACTGATCAGCACATGGACAACCTCTTCCCCTCACCCCTAACTCCTTCCTCCTTGGGCATCCCCTAACAAAGCTTAGCTCCTACAATCATGCTTCGCTCCCTCTGCCTCCATCAACCCGTCCTTTGATGATAGATCATTACCAGGAGGAGATAACATCTCTCCTTCTGCCTGTCCCTTCAGCTTCTTTTGCTTCTTAGTTTCTCAGTTGCTTTTTTTTTTTTTCCTTTTCCCTTTTCTTTTGGAACCTTGGCAGGCTTGGCCAAAGGTCAACGAGGGAGCAACAAGAGGAAGGGGAAAGTTGCCTGATGACTGAGGCAGGGAATGTCTCTTCCTTTCCCCCTGCATAGCTTCCTCTCTCCAGCTCCTTTCCTTCCCCCCCAAATCAAAGCTTATTAACACCGTCATTAATTGCAGAGCTGGGCCGGGTGGGAGGAAGCACGTTGGTAGCAAGAACGTTGGTGCTGGGTGAGGAGGAGCTGGGGACGTGGCTTGGGCATCCAGCAGCAACGCCGGTGTTTTTATTGAGTGGTGTGGATGGGTTGGTTTTGTGGGCTGGGGAAAAAAAATAATAAAAATCAAGAGAGAAGTTCATTGCAGGCGAGGCTGGAGTGATAAATGCTGGGGTTTGCTGGTGGATCGAACCAACGTTCATCACCGTCCTCAGGGAAGGAGGCAGATGGCTGCGTTGTGATGGTGACCATGGGAACAGGAGTTTAATCACAGCAAAGATTCGGGTCAGAGCTCGGGCAGTGTTTCTGGAGCCAAGGGAATGGTTGTTCCCCTTGGCACCAACATGGTCCACGCTGAGCCCCTGTCTCATCCTTCTCTGCGCCTGTTGCCTCAGCTGCTTGGTGGAAAACAGAGTGAGAAGGAAGGGTCTACCACCACGTCTGATTTGGTGACTGCTTCTCCCAGGAGCTGGATCTCCAAAGAATCAAAAAGTTTAATTTCCAGAAGCATCCTAAAGGTTTGAGGGGAGATTTGTGCAGGTGGAGAGTGTCCTCAACAAGGTCTGGTGGGGTCGACGTTGGGATGTAGGTAAAGAGATGGTTTGCCAAGGGAAGTAGAAGGTGGTTCCAGCTCTTGTTAAAATGGATTGATGGAGCACAGTGAGTTTGGGTGGTGCTTTAGATCACTGTGTGAGGTGGCATGGATCAGATGGCTTGGATCAGCACTAGGGTGGCCAGCAGGACTAGGGCAGGGATC
>VZZY01025356.1:17675-66768 GCA_013400335.1 Eurystomus gularis | reverse complement strand
CCAGGGTAGGTCTAGGTTGGAGATGAGGAGAAATGTCTTCATGGCAAGGTTTGTGAAGTCCTGTCCCAGGCTGCTCAGGGCAGTGGTGGAGTCCCCATCACTGGAGGGGTTTCCAAGCTGTGGAGATGTGGTGCTGAGGGACCTGTTTTAGTGGTGCCCTGGCAGTGCTGGGTTAACCCTTAGATGTGATCTTTAAGGTCTCTTCCAACCAAAACAAGTCTATGATTCTCTGAATCACATTTTTCTGCTTGGAATGTGCGTAGTTTAAGTTGGGGAAGGGCAATGGGATGCCCGAGCCCAGCTCAAAGTTTGACATTGAAGGTGGTCAGGGGTAAGGAATGATTGTGACGGTGAGCAGAGCAGAGCCCCTTTGCAGATGAGAACCAGAGGACTATTGCCGCCATCAGATCTGGGCAGCTTGGGAAGAGAAGGACAAAGCAGAGAAGTTAAATAGAATTAAAAGAAAGAGCTTTCCTCCTATTCTTCCCTTCAGGCTTCGGGGAATCGAGGGCAAGCTGGAAGAGGGCGTTGTTCCTGGGAAAAGGCTTTCCCCAGGGATGGTTGTGCCACACCCTGGGCACAACGGACTTGGCCCTTGCCTGCTTCCAGCCCTGGCTGTCCCCACATGAGACCCGTGATGGCATCTTCCAGGACCACGTTCCTCCACAAGTCTTCTACCTGGCTCAATGAAAACACTTCTAGCAGTTTTAGGAAGCTGTCCTGACTCCCATGCTTGATGGCCTAAGCAAGAGGGATGTCCCACTGTCTTCTCCTAGCCCTGCAGGCCATGTGGTCTCAACTATGGCCTCTCTTTTTTTTGCAAAACCACATTAAATCTCCCTGTACGTCTCCTTCTGCCCCTCCAGGATGGTGGGGAGTGGATGTGCTGACATCCTTGCCTCATGCCCAAACATGGAGGACCACATTCAACCCCAGTCCAACAATACCTTACATTGCACATCCCCAAAAACCAGCTAAAACTAGGAGAACAACCAAGAGTCTTTGGTTGTTGCAGCCTGGCCCTATTTCTTCTTTTCTGTGGCCTTTGGCCGTCAGCAAAAGGCAGAAAATGGATTAAGACCAGGGACCACCAAATGCCCGTTGGACCATCAGTGGGGAAGGAGCACTCCAGAGCCCTTTGTCTGCTGCAACAAGTGCCCCCTTGGCTCCTGAAGATGTAGAGATAATAAATATCACCACTTTTGCCTTTCCCAGTTCTTTCTGAACCACGGTTGGAGCTGGCTGTTGTTCCTCCAGCTCTCTACTGCCCATGGCTACGTGTGGGTCAACAGGGTTGGGATGGGCCAGCCCAGCTTGCTGCCCTCCCTGCTTCATCCCCTGGTGCTGCTGAGGAGGAGAAGCATTAGGACTAGGTCCTGAAGGACCTGGCCCAGCTCTTGGTGATGGCTGAGAGCTGCAGAGAAGAAAGGATCATAGCCAGCTTGGAGCTAGTCGTGCTCTGCAGAAGCCAGGGAAGCCAGGACAGATGAGTTGTGTTGGGAGGTTTGGCTCCTCTTGTGTCTCGTTCTCATCCTCAGCGGATGTTGTTGGGACGCCAAGCCAGGAGGTGCCTGTGGGCCTGGGAGCTGCCACCTTCCTGTCAGCTCTCTGCCAGGAGGAGCCACTTCCAGCCAAGGTGGTTGGTGTCGAGTGCTGCTTTGGATGCATTTGTTTGTATTTATGACGTCATTCAGGAGTAAGACCTGGCTTTACAGCCAGGTAACCTGAGCAGTTGCCTGCGGCAGCAGAGCAGGGAGGTGGAAAAACTGGCTTGCGGGACCTAAAGCTTGAGGAGATGCCAGATGGCGATGTCACTGTGGTCCCCTCAAGGCACCTTGCCAATTAGGGTGCCACAAGAGCAAGCAGCACAGGGTGGGCTCTGACTGCTCTAACACCCCATAATAACCCCATCCCACCCCTTACCCATGTCCCCGTGCTCTTCTCCTGCACAGGGCTTGGTTCTTGTTGAATGTTTAAGGTTCCTCTTGACTCCCTCCAGCCCACTAAGGTCCCTCTGCAGTGTGGCCAGCAGGTCAAGGGAGGTTCTCCTCCTCCTCTACTCTGGTGAGGCCACCTCTGGAGTGTTGTGTCCAGCTCTGGGCTCCCCAGTCAAGAGAGACAAGGAGCTACTGGAGAGAGTCCAGTGGAGGCTACAAAGATGCTGAGGGGCCTGGAGCATCTCTGTGCTGAGGAAAGGCTGAGAGCCCTGGGGCTGCTGAGCTGGAGAAGAGAAGCCTCAGAGGGGATCTGAGCAATGCTGAGCAAGAGCTAAAGGGCCCATGGGGGGCAAGAGGATGGGGCCAGACTCTTGTCAGTGGTGCCCAGCGACAGGACAAGGGGCAACGGGTACAAACTGGAACCCAGGAAGTTCCATCTGAACAGGAGGAGAAACTTCTTTCCTGGGAGAGTAACGGAGCCCTGGCCCAGGCTGCCCAGAGAGGTTGTGGAGTCTCCTTCTCTGGAGAGATTCCAAAGGTGCCTGGATGTGATCCTGGGCACCCTGCTCTGGGTGAGCTGCTGGAGCAGGGGGGTTGGATGAGATGATCTCCAGAGGTCCCTTCCAACCCCTGCCCTTCTGTGATTCTGTGAATGGCAGCTCCTCAAGTGCATCAAGTGGTCCCCCCAACTTGGTGTCATCTACAAACTTCCCAAGAGCAGGCTTCTCACCTCCTCCAGGTCATGGAGAAGGATGCTAAACAGGCCAGGTCCCAGCATAGGCGCCTCAGTACTCCTTATCACTGGCTTCCAAGTGGAGTTGGGTTGTAATCCAATAGCTACAACCCTCTGAGCATCCAATGAGTTTTTATACCCATCTGGTTGTCCACTCATGATGTCCCAGCTTGGATACAAGGGGATCAGATTGCAGGGGTGACAAGGAGCAGTCTTGCCGTGGCACCATCCCACTCTCAGCACCCATGGAGGCATCAGATGGGACTGTTGGGACAGATTCCGAGCAAACCTTCACAGGAGTTGTCTCCTATCTCTGGTCTGGTCGGCAGAGATGGCTCCCATTTCAAGCGTCGTTTAAAACCGTGGCACTGACCCATCGCTTCCCTGCCTTGGCATGCACTGCTACTGAAAGCCTCGGTGAGGGGGTGGTGGTGATGGTGGTGGTGGTGATGGTGGTGGTAGGAGGAAGGATAAATCCTCCCCGTCTAGTTGCTGTTCCCCCACGTCTAGGTCTGCTCTCACTTTGAGTCAGAAAAGGGCCTTTGACAGTTTAATGAGATGCTGGGATTTTTCTGGTTGTTCTCCTGGGTAGCGAATGAGAGAGAATTTTTCCTTTATCAAATGAGCAAAAGCACCAAGGGGACCACATCCTGACTTTGCACCACTCTTCCACCCAGGTAGCTCCATGAGGCCAGATCTGGCCAGAGAAAGTAAGTCCTCTGTGAAGAAATCAGAGAATCATAGAATGGTTTGGAAGGGACCTTTCAAGATCATCTAGTCCAACTGTCCTGCAGTAGGCAGGGACATCTGCAACTAGAGCAGGTTGCTCAGACCTCCATCCAACTTCACCTGCAGTGGTTCCAGGAGTGGGGCATCGACCAACGCTCGGGGCAACCTGGGCCAGGATTCTCACCACCTTCATCATAAACAATTTCTTCCTTCTCTCTAGTCTAAATCTCCCTCTTTTAGTTTCAAACCATCACCCCTTGTCCTGTCACAAATGGCCCTGCTCAAATGTCCCTCCCCAGCTTTCTTCTAGGCCCCCTTGAAGTCCTGCAAGGCCACCAGAAGATCTCCCTGGAGCCTTCTCTTCTCCAAGCTGAAGAAGCCCAACTCTCCCAGCCTGGCCTCCCAGCAGAGGGCTTCCAGCCCTCCCATCATTGCTGGGGCCTCCTCTGGCCCTGCTCCACCAGGTCCATGTCTCTGCTGTGCTGAGGACTCCAGAGCTGGCCCCAGCACTGCAGGAGGGTTCTCAGAAGTCCCCTTCTAGTTCCCCCCCCCATCTAGTTCTGCAAAAATCTGTGGTTTGGTCTCCAGTCTGGCAGGACTGGGGCAAGCTGGGAAGTGGTTTGCAAGGGAAAAGGATGGAAGAGGGATGAGCTCTGCAGGCATGGGAGGGAATGGGTGCCAGGGAAGGAGGGAGAAAGAGGAGGCTGAGGTCCAGGGAAGGAAAGGAAATGGGGAGTACAAACGAGTGGGACAATGTCATGGGAATCCAGAAGAGGATGATTGAAAAGCTGGGAGAAAAGTTCAGGATTTGGAGCAAGCGAGATACACTGATGCGTGGGGTGATGTGGACCTTCAGAACCGTGGCAGGAGGTAGCGTGAGGGAGCAGGTGTCTGCAAAGTGGAGGGACAGGTGCGTGTTGGTCTGTAGGATGGATGTCCCATGGATTTGGATTTTTGGAAAGCCACAGGACTCGTTTCATCCCAGCATTAAAACCATACTGGCATATTTCAGATGAAGGAAGGGAAATGCCACCCTTGTTTCTCCAGGACCCACGGAGAAAGCAGCGGAAGCAATTAGGGCAGATAAAGAAATGAAGCTAGATACCATCTCACAGGATGGTCCCTCCTCCTCGCGTGGCTTTGTTACTCTCCTTCGCCCTCCTCCCCAGGCATTGTTACTTCCCAAAAACCCTTTCAATGGGATGTAAACACAACTATTTGCGTCTGCCGCCATGCGCGCTCTCCCTCCGCAGAGCCAGGAAAGCGTCCGGCGAGCCAGGGTGGAGCCTGTCGCAATCAAGCGTGATGGTCCCGCCGCTGTTTCTTTCCATGTTTTGTGTTTCCCCGGGACTCTTGGGATGAGATCACATCCTCCTCTCCCAGGGTTATTATGTCTTCAGCCGGGCAGGATGAAGCCAGCCGGCTGGGTGGCTCGGTCTCCCTGTGCGCGCAGACTGGGTGGCTCTGGCCGTCTGTCTCAGCCACCTTCAGGTCTTGAAGGTCCACCTCAAGCCAGCGGATGTGTAACTACCAGGCTACTGTTGGATTACTGGGTCTGCGCTGATGAGTGACAAGATTTTCTTCATCACTGTCTCCAGTAATTGCCTCTTCATGGTTCCCATCTTTGCAGGAATGCCTTCTGCTGTTCCAGGTCCAGGGCGAGAGAATCGTGTTTCATGGTTTCCCGTGTCTACAGTGGAAAGGAGTAGGAGGAGTTTCCCACGACTGGGTACAGGGTTTTGTTCCTCTGGCCTTAATTCAATTTGCTGTTAAGTATCTCTGAGTTCCTCAGGAGCCTGACAAGGAAGATAACCACCATTTTGGTTTATTCGATGCAATAAAAACAACCTAATCTCTTCTTACCATCCTCCCAGGGAGTCCTGGTTGGGTAAGAGCAGAACAGAAGTCTCCTTCTCAGCTGAGAGCAGCACTCTGCTGTAAAAGGAATAGGTGTCACCACAAAAACTCCTTCAAGTTATCCAAAACACATCAGAGAAAGTGACTTCTATGGACACAACTCTTGATGCAGCCATGCTGGCATCAGCAGCTCCAGCCTAGAGCTCCTTCCCTGCTGTGCCACCTCCTCTGGGCAGCTGCTTGGGGGACCAGCAGTGACTTCTTCCTAATGGAGCAGTCAACATGTTCTCACCCAGGCTGAGACCAGGCCACACCACTCAGTGAACCGGGAAGAGGGACCCCTCCATGAGATGCATGGGCTGGTGGTACCTTGTGCATCTTCAGTGGGCTTGAAGACTTCCACCAGATCATAGAATCACAGAATGGTTTGGGCTGGAAGGGACCTCAAAGATCATCTATTTCCAACCTCTCTTGCCACAGGCAGGGGCACCTCCCACTAGACCAGGTTGCCCAAGGCCCCGTTCAACCTGGTCTTGAACACCTCCAGTGATGGAGCATCCACAACCCCCCTGGGCAACCTGTGCCAGTGTCTCCCAACCCCAGAGTGAAGAACTTCTTCCTAATTTGTCATCCAAATCTCTCTTTGTTTGAAGCCATCACCCCTTGTCCTATCACTACAAGCCCTTGTAAAAAGTCCTTCTCCAGCTTTCTTGTAGGCCCCCTTCAGATATTGGAAGGCCACAATAAGGTCTCCCTGGAGCCTTCTCTTCTCCAGGCTGAACAACCCCAACTCTCTCAACATATCCTTCTAGGAGAGCTGCTCCAGCCCTCATCTCCAGAGAGGCATGAGTAGAAGGCCATGCAGAGAGAAGCACCATTGCTACTGGTTGCAACCCCACCTCTCCCAGCTCAGTTGAGATTTTGGAGTCCAACAAATAACCTCTTGGAGCACAACAGAGCCTGTGCCTTGTGCAGAGGTCAACACAGGCAGCTCCATAAGGGAAAGGTTTTCCCCAAAACTCTGGTTTTGGACAACCTCAGCATCAAATGGGTGAGCAGAGAAGATGTCACCTATGCCTGTGGGGTTCTAAAGTGCTTCTTTTCCAAGTGCTCTTGTTTCTTCTCTAAAGGTCTCACCTGACTTCCGTGCCTCCCCAGGGAAGGACTCAGTACCTCTTTAGGGACAGTGGTACTGGCACAGCTTGTTGGTGGATGCAGGATCAGCCCAACTGACCTTCTGATGTCCTCAGTCAAGGAGTTGATGCTTCTAATGGGAGCAGATTGTAGAAATCCTGAAACTGGCCTTGCTGGTGGAGTGTTTTGTTATTACTCATCCCCCACACCCTCGTTTGTGCTTTGCATTTTCCCCAGTCTTGGCTGTTTTCACCACCCCGTGCCTTGTGACAATGAGAAAAGTGAAGTTGTAGCAGTTGCTTGTAGGTCAGAGAAGTGCGTGACTCTTTCCATGCAGAGCAGCCCTGTAGATCTTATCTCAGGCATCTTCCTTAAAGACTTGCGACAGTAGGTCAATAAGGGGTCGGTGGAAGAGCAGAAAATTGCTCTTGATGTCTTTCTGCAGAGAGCATGTGAAGTGCAGCAGAACTGGCTTGTGCTCCCAGGAGGACCCATCTAGCAGAGCGCAAGGCTTCCAGGAGGTTTTGGGGGTAGATGTTCCTCAACTGGGGCCCATTAGACCACCAAGAGTGCCTGCAGGGCCATGTCAGCAGGACAGCATGCCTTGACAGGTTGCTCAGAGCCCCGGCCAACCTCACCTGCAATGGTGCCAGGGATGGGGCAGCGACCACCTCTCTGGCCAACCTGGGCCAGGTTCTCACCACCCTTAGCACCAACAATTTCTTCTTTCTCTCCAGTCTACATCTCCTTCTTCATTTCAAACCATCACCCTGTGTCCTGTCCCAACAGGCCCTGCTCAAAAGATTGTCCCCATCTTTCTGATAGGCCCCCTTTAAGGGGGTCTCCATCACGATCCTGACCAACGAGCTGAAACAGATCCTTCTTGAAGACCTTCCCAAAGTCTCCTCTGGTTAATAACAGGACTGGGAAGCACCATCTCTCCTACACCTTCTCAAGTATGTTCATTCTTCTTAAGCTCCAGGCGGCACAAGGAGCTGGTTTTCTTCCTTCTTAATTGAAACATGTCTCCGTTTTCACCCGTTGTGTCATTTCACAGCAGAGAGCTGGTTGCTGCACCTGGATGATGCGTTCACCACACGTGGCTTCCTCTGCGGTCGTGGTCCACGCTCCCCAGGGGCAATACCAGCAGGCACCTCCTCACGACCTACGCGTTGGATGAAAAGCATACCTGTGGGCAGAGACCACAGAGAGAGGCTGGAGCTTCATGCTCGAGGCTGTCTGGATGACCATGCATGTTGCCACCTGGAAGGATGAACCTGAGATGCCCGTCGGGGAGCCAGGGCAAGCACGGTCTGCGGTCAGTCCAGCTTTCGCTGGCTCTCAAAGACATCCCAACCTCTCCCACCCTGCAGGAGAAATATCGTTGCAGCTGGAAAGGGTGATGTATGCATTGGGCTGTGCCCACTCCATATCCTAGGGAGAATCGCTGAAGAACACCCTTAAACCTACGTGGTTTGGAGATAAGGGATGGTGGGACCAGGTTCTCCGGTCCTGCTCGTGGTGTGGGCACCCCTGAGAATACCAAATAAGCACTTTAGCTTCCCAGCAGCCCAGATGGTCTCAGAACGCAGGTAATGAACCCAAATATTTGTGGCTGTGTGAATTCCATCAGCTGAGCTCTCTGGTTTGCTCCTGGTGGTCTGCCCCACATGCCTGTGCACCCATTGGGCATCCTTTGCTGTTCAGTAGGACCAAGCTGGTTGTCTCCATGCAGTTTTGGGTCTTCTTTGCCCCTTCAACCTCCATTGGATGCCCACCCCATGGGGGCTTATGATGCTTAACATCTGCAAAGATTTAAAGAGCAGGTTTTGGGGCCATGGAGGGCAGGGGACACTGGTCCCAGTAGCATGCCGCAGAAACCAGTTGCGCTCGAGATCCGTTCTGTGAGACACCACAGCTCATCCACCACACGCAGCACTTCCAGCAGCAGACCCTCCGATTTATTTTGGGTTGCTAATGGAAATATTTAGCTCCCAGAGCCCACCTGGGCAGGCTGGCCTTGCAGAGGACCTTTACCCACAGCCCCATCTCTCAGCAGGACACAGCAATTTAGAAGAAGAGGAGCCCAATATCTTCCACCAGGTCTGCAAAGCTGCTTGTCCAGCAGCAGAAACAAAAGTGAGAAGCCTTTCGCAACCGAGGTTGGGTATTATATGACTGGCCGGGCAGATTCTGGCATGTAGCCTCCTCTCTTAGGAAATCCAGCAGACACTTTGTCTCCTTTCCAGCAGGAACTGCTGCTTTCATTGCCCGGCTTCGCCTGATACGGGGGAAACCGGCTGGAGAGCAAAGGGAAGTTCTTCTCGCAGACAGCCCCAGCCTCGGGGCGATGATTACAGGTTACGCCGAGAAAGTCTCGGCTCACCTGCCCTGTTGTCTGCCTCCAGCTCCGTATTCGACTCCCTCCTCCACGTTCAGCAGCCGGGTCGAGCCGTGTGGGAACCTGGTTGGGCCGGTGCCCCGTGGTGGGGTTTGGGCAGAGGCATGCAGCAGGGAGGAGCGGTTATAAATAGTGAAATAAATAATAATTCCGATGTGGGAGTGCTGATTTAATGGATATAGAGTGTTTACGTAAAAATCTTTTGAGTCAACACGAATTAGATGGCAAATGATGGATGCAGTTGGTTGGGTTCAGCTTTGTGGTCACGCAAGTGCTGGTACTTCAGGGCTGTGACTTCTCTGGAGGTCTCGAAGCTGTCAGGGCTGACGTGGGGGTCAAAGAGCTTTGGGAAACGCTGTGCTCATGCTGAAGCAACCACCCCGCTGCCTTGGGGTGCTCGCGTGGGGCAGCCATGGGTGGGGATGAAGCACCCCTTGAGAAGTACGGGCAAGATGTCACCGGTGGGTGAGGACATCGATGGCAGCACGGTCCTGGCAGCGCAACCCTTGCTGTCTGCCTTCGGTGCCCATGCCAGGCCAAGGAGAGCAAACTGGGCTCTTTGATCTTCTCCTGTCCCAGCAAGAAGGGGTCAGCAGTGGATAGCTGGTGCCTACACCCCAAGAAAGCTTCAGAGCCGTACTCCAGCTAGAAACATAGTTATGATCAGGAACATGCAAAGAATCAGTGACATCTTTCTAATCCTCCTGAAATCAGCTCATGGCACCAATGCAGGTGACCAGCAACCATCTGTGGGCATGGACTTGGACTCTAGTTCCCAGAGCACCAGTTGATCTGCCTGCTGGGCCCTCCACAGGGCCATGCCTGGGTTTGGTGGGTGGGTTGTGGACCTCCCAACCTACATAGAGGTTGAACTGTGGCCCTCGGGACTGGTATCTCTTGGTTCTTCAGTGGAGCACTGGAGCACATGGGGCCTGGATGGATGAGGTGGGGCACACGGTGTCTTGCTGGAGCTGTAGAGCACGTAGTGTTTGGATGGATGAGGTGGGGCACATGATGCCTGGATGGACAAGAGGGAGCACATGGTGTGTCAGTGAATAAGGTGGAGCACATGCTGGCCATGATGGACAAGATGGAGCACGTGCATTCTCCTTGTTCAGCCAGGTCACGTCAGATGAGATGCAGGAGGGCAGCATGAAGGTAGAAGGTGCCTGCCCCAGTCTGGAGGTAGATGATAGTCTCTGTTTTATCACAGATAGACAAGACTATTCCTCATTAACCAAATATCCAAGCACTTGACAGTGACGTGTTCATCCTCACAAGCACCCTTTGAGCTAGGGAACCATGTCCCAATTCTGTGGGTGGGAAGCTGGGTCAAGGAAAGCCCAGGTGAGTGGGATCTTCTTGATGCTTACCAATATTTAAAGGGTGGGGTCAAGAGGATGAGGCAAGACTCTTAACAGTGGTGCCCAGCAACAGGACAAGGGGCAACGGGCACCAACTGGAACCCAGGAGGTTCCATGTGGACAGCAGGAGAAACTTGTTTGCTGTGAGGGTGTCAGAGCCTGGCCCAGGCTGCCCAGAGAGGTTGTGGAGTCTCCTTCTCTGGAGAGATTCCAAACCCACCTGGACACGATGCTGGGCACCCTGCTCTGGGTGACCCTGCTGGAGCAGGGGAATGAAATGATCTCCAGAGGTCTCTACCACGCTGGGATTCTGGGATACAAGTTGCAGCCTTTCCCTGACCACATATCCCTGGCAGAGGGCAAGATCATCAAGGAGACCACAGCTGAGGAAGGGCTGGAATTGGACCACCATAGGTCCTTCCTAGTCAATCCTAACTCTACTTTTCTTGCTTTTCACGTTCTATTCTTCACTAAGGAACAGCAAAAATGGGAAAGGTGAATATATGTTTAATTTGCAGCTTAGACCTTTAGGATCATTGAGTCCAACCGTTAACCCAACACTGCCAAGTCCACCACTAAACCATGGCTCTAAGTATCACCTCATGGCACAGCGCTGAGCTTCTCTTGGCCATTGCCAGGTAGACCCATTGACCCCAAGTCCGAACTGAGAGGGACGAGCATCTACCTTCACCATCCCACACCACGCACAGCAAGGTTTTGGGTCACTCTTGAAGGTTGCTTCACGCTCACAAGCTCGTGTTTGTAATGCAAAGTTCATGGAGAGCAGAGTTGGTGCACCGGAGACGTCATAGTTTTGCTGCAGCCCATTGCACTTGCACCACTGTATAATCGGTCTAGAAGGAGCCATATTAATTATGGTGTGTTGGACGTAACGCTCTCCCATGAGGTCATTTTGTGGATGCTGGAAGTGTCTCCATGGGGATGGAGAGGTTCGGTGGCAGGTGGCTGCTTCTTGGGTAGAACCCTTCCCTTCCAACTGACCATTCCCAAGGCTGCGCTGCTGGAATATTGTCATCTGATGGTTATCTGTAGACAAGCACATCTTCTGTCGTGGGATTAAAAAAATGCAATGGAACCGAAATAAAATTTCATTTCAAAGTTATTCATGTGAATCCTCTAGATTCTGCCCTGCTCGCTCGCTCTCAGCAGCGGATAACGCTGGCGAGACCCCTTTTGTCACTGTTTATCTCATTTTTATGTGTTGATAATCTCTTTCCTCCCCTCTTTCCGATTTTCTCTCCTTTCCTCCTGGAAGCGGCCAAAGCCAAGCTGGACAAAGAGATGGGAGGAAGGTCGTGAGGGAGGAGGAGGTCAGGCGTTTCTCACCACCTCTCTCTTCTGTCTTTCGCAGTTGTTGCAATCTCAGGATGTGAAGGAAGATGCCGTGCTGTGCTGCTCCATGGAGGTAGGGAAGCACCTGCACCACGCACCCCGTTCCTCATCACTTTGCCCCTTCTGTCCTTGGCTGTGCACATGTCAAGCAGCTATGAGATGTTTCCAAACCCAAACGGCCGTGTAGCCTCTCTTCATTATAGAATCGTAGAATCATAGCATGGTCTGGATTGGAAGGGACCTTAAAGGCCACCTAGTGCAACCCCCCTGCAGGGAGCAGGGACATCTGCAACTAGAGCAGGTTGCTCGGAGCTCCATCCAACCTTACCTGGAAGGTTGCCAGGGATGAGGCATCGACCACCTCTCTGGGCAACCTGGGCCAGGCTCTCACCAACCTCAGCATCAACAATTTCTTCCTTCTCTCTAGTCTGAATGTCCCTCTTTTAGTTTGAAACCATCAGCCCTTGTCCTGTCACAACAGGCCCTGCTAAAAAGATGGTCCCCATCTTTCTGATAGGCCCACCTGAAGGGCCACCAGAAGGTCTTCCTGGAGCCTTTTCTTCTCCAGGCTGAACAAGCCCAACTCTCCCAGCCTGGCCTCCCAGCAGAGGGCTTCCAGCCCTCCCATCATTGCTGGGTCCTCCTGTGGCCCCGCTCCACCAGGTCTATGTCTCTGCTGTGCTGAGGACTCCAGAGCTGCCCCAGCACTGCAGGGGGGTCTCCCCTGAGTGGAGCAGATAAAAGACATCACCGTGTGATAAGAGATGGCCCGTGAGACTCTTATCACTGGACTCTTGGTGCACTTAAATGGGTGCAAAAAGCTTGGTAGCTGGAGTCCCATCACAAAATTACATCACCCTGGTCCCTTCACATCTCACCATGCCTTTAAGCACAGAAACACCTGGACTGGAGCAGAAGCTGCAGAGAAACGCAGGTACAAATACAGCAGAGGTCCATTAGTTTTACTTTTGGAGTGAGATTGGCACGTGGGGATTGATGTTGTCCTTGCAGAGAGGGGTTGAAATTGCTTCCTGAATGCTTGAAGTTCAGTCAAGCGACAGGAAACCAAGGAAGAGAGTTGGAATTTTTAAGATGAGAAGCTTGAGGAGCTCTGTATTCAAGTCTGTGATGGTGGACTCATTGCTGTCCACTCCAAGCTTGGACCTTCTCCTCTGTATGACAACCTAGGCCTTACACTGCTCCATGGCTTCTCTCCAAGGAGTAATTATTTGAAAAAAAAAACACCCTTGAATGTCCTCGGAGAAGCAAGCACGACGGGTAGAAACGCAGAGCTCGGCGGGGCAAGATTTGTTATGCATACAGGAGGGCTCTGCTGATTCCCATTAAGGACTGGGAGCCACTGGCGGTGGTGAATCAGCGCGTAAATCACGGGCCAGCTCCGAGGCAGGAATACCACATCACAGCCCGCGCTGTGTTTTGACAATAGCGTGAGTTTTAGGTGGGATTTATTGTGTTTTGGGTTGTTGGGTTGGGTTTTTTTTTTTCTTTCTTTCTTTCCAAAGCGACCCAGCGTTGCCGCCTTTGAAGTCGGTGGGAGCGGAACCGTTCGCTCCTCCAGCAGCCCCGGCGCGGAGGATTTTGGAAACCTCGCCCGGCGCGTTCGGCCCTTGGAGCTTGCTGCCGGGTGGTTTTGGTTTTTGGAAGCCACGACGCCTTCCACCTTGCCTGGCCACCTCACTGCGCCGAGCAGGGGAGAAGTGGAGGGATGGAGGGAGGCTGGAGAAGCCAGAGGGGGTGTTTTAATATCGTAAAATGGTAGAATATGATCGGATTCTGGAATTCTGTCAGTCTTGATGGCCCAGGTTCTGCAGCTGGGTCGGGGCAACCCCAGGTGTCAGCATAGGCTGGGGGTGAAGGGCTGGAGAGCAGCCCTGTGGAGAAGGACTTGGGGGTGAGAAGCTGGAGAGGAGCCGCCCCGTGTGCTCGCAGCCCAGCAGCCAACGTCCTCCTGGGCTGCATCCCCAGCAGCGTGGGCAGCAGGGCAGGGAGGGGATCCTGCCCCTCTGCTGCGCTCTGGGAGACCCCCCTGCAGTGCTGGGGCAGCTCTGGAGTCCTCAGCACAGCAGAGACATGGACCTGCTGGAGCGGGGCCACAGGAGGCCCCAGCAGTGATGGGAGGGCTGGAAGGCCTCTGCTGGGAGGCCAGGCTGGGAGAGTTGGGGCTGGGAGAGGAGCAGGCTCAAGGGAGACCTTCTTGTGACCTAGAAGAAAGATAGGGTGGACTTTTTTATCAGGGCCTGTTGTGGCAGGACAAGGTGGGATGGTTTGAAACAAAACCAGGGAGATTTAGACTAGAGAGAAAGAAGAAATTGTTGACACTGAGGGTGGTGAGAGCTTGGCCCAGGTGGCCCCCAGAGGTGGTTGATGCCCCATCCCTGGCACCATTGCAGGTGAGGTTGGCCGGGGCTCTGAGCAACCTGCTCTAGTTGCAGATGTCCCTACTCAGTGTTGTGGGGTTGGACTAGGTGCCGTTTAAAGGTCTTTTCCCACCCCAAACATTCTATGATTCCATGATTCTGTGAATATCTTAAGTTGAAAGGGATCCATAAGCATCAATAAAAATCATGTGGTCGGTTCACCACACCATGGTTGACCCTTTCTTCTCCCGACAGCTGCAAAGCACCGGCCGGCTGCTGGAGGAGCAGCTGCCCGAGATGATGACGGAGTTGTTGGCGATAGCACGCGACAAGATGCTGTGTCCTTCCGAGTCCATGTTGACGCGGTCCCTGCTGCTGGAGGTCATCGAGCTGCACGCCAACAACTGGAACCCCCTGACGCCCACCATCACGCAGTACTACAACAAGACCATCCAAAAACTGACGGCTTGAGGGGCAGGGCAAGGTGGGGTGGGAAGGGACGAGAAGAAGACATGCAACCTTGACGAGATCCGGCAAGAGCTTTCCCCGTTTCAATCCCCCAAGCAGACCAAACCCCAGCATGCTCGAGAATACGTTCGTGGGGTGGGGAGGGAGAAGCATGTTTCTTTTTCAGCCACGTCGCCAAGTGCCACCCCTCTTCCCCGCCGTGGTTTTGTTTTAGGGGTTTCTTTTTTCGGAACTCATTGCTCCAGCAGCAGCAGCAACGCAGCCCCGCCGGGTTATTGTTCGGCTTTCGAAAGAAGACCGAGAATTTGGAGGATTTTTTTTAAAAAAAAAAACCCCAAACCAACAAAACAACGAATCCAAGTGGGGGCTCGTATTGTTTTCACGCCGTCCTCCTGCCTTGCCCCGACCAACTGGCAGGAGACAGCAGGCAGCAGATGTCTCGGGAGGACAAAGCCAGACACACACTACACCAGACGCTCGTAATTGATGGCTTTTGTCGAGCGGGGCTTGCGTTAGGGTGGGTTTTTTTTTCCCCCTCCCCTCCTCCTCTTGTCTCTGACTTTCTGTGCGTGTCCCCCCCCCGCCCCGGGCTCCCCGCTCGCCAGCCCTTGGGAAGCAGCTCGGCGAGCGGGACGGCTTCTCTGATTTGCACTGGGTTTTCTTCTCCTCGAGCGTTTGTATTTTCTTCCTCTTTGATTGTATCGTCGAACGGACAGTTGGGAGCGGCTTGGAGACGGGGCGAGCGGCGCCTTCCCGCGAGCTGACTGAAGGGTTTACGTCAAGCTGCTGAAGCAGGAGGAGCGTTTTAAAGGAGTCCAAAAGCCACTGCAGAAGTAACGTAGCCACTGTCGTCTTGCCAGCAACCTCCTCGCTGGCTTCAGAGACGTGTCCTCTGAGCTGGGAGCTCTTCAGAAACAGGGGATTCTGCGGCTCTCGCTGGTCAGGTCGCTGTTATCCCTCAGCCACTATAACCCTTTTTTTTTTTGGTAATAATTTTTTTTTTGTTTCCATTGAAGGAGTGCTTTATTGTAATTACTGTCATGGTTGTAATTATACATTTAAATCCAGGCCTGTTAGAGTGGGGCCTAATAACGTACAGGGCGAGGGAGAAATGTAGGTTTGATGTTCTTCTTCGGAGAGTGGGAAAGACAAGACAAGATGTGAATGGCAAAAAAGGAGGGGAAAAAAAAAAAAAGGAGAGGAAAAAATAGGAAAAGCCAAAAATAGGTTTTGAGCCTGGCTTCTAACTAGGTGAACTATCCAGTGTTTCTAGGTGTGCGGTGTGCAGGAGCGGCTCTGTCCCATGGTCAGTGTAAGTGGCACCGTGTCCTCGAGGGATGGGTGACGTGTTCAGAGAGGAAGAGTTCGCTCGGGGATCCCCGAGTTGCTCTGGAATCCCCGGGTTGCTCCACGCTGGAGCATTCCGAGGGAAGGTTCAGCTGCTGGAGGTGGTGGTGAGATGCCACCTGGGTGAGGACATGCCCAGAGGGCGAGGAGGCTGGTACAGAGGGACACACCACACCGTTACGTCGCACCCCGAATCATGAACAAGACTTGGTGGTCTCCGTAGTTGCTTGTCTAGCGATGCTTTGACCTGCTAAATCACTCCTGGCGCTTATTTCGGTGAAGCCTAATGGGGGGTGCGAGCTGCCCAGGCCCATCTGCACAGTGGAAGAGGAGCTGAGGAAGGCACGATGCTGGCAGCCCATCCCATCTTCTTCCCATTATTCAATTCACTTTCCTTTCCCGGTGATAAGAAGAGAATTTACGCCACGGCACCAGCACGCAGACCCCAGACCAGGCAGGCTGGGTCTCAACTCAGCAGCTCGACCCCGTTTTTCCACGCAAAGCACTGAATTTCCGGTGGCTTGCAGAGAAGAAAGATTTCACCCCAACCTCTTTGGACGTGCAGTATGTTCTCGGGTGCCTTATGAACGTGGTGGTCTGGCTGCGATGGGGAGGAAGCTTTTGCTGTGGAATTTAAAGGGCAGGAATTTAGAGACGAGAGTCCTGATGCCACGGTTCAGTATGATCTGGATCTTGCTCTGCTTGCCTGCTGGTGCGGTTTCTGAGCCACAACCTGGAGCAAGACAGGAGCTTCCATTTTCCTGTCTACCCAGGAAGCAGCAAAATGAGCGCTGGATGCGCGGGACTCCTCTCGAGCGGTTCATTTCTGTGTCCTGGATTCGAGCCCGGGGAGCTTCATGTGGCGATGACGCCTTGCGTTGGGTCAGCTTCGTTAGCAGCAATGGGGGTTGGTAGTATTAATGAGCAGCAGAACTTGATTAAGGCGGCAAAGCCCATCAGTATTACAAGGCTCAGGGGTTGCGCCCGTTGCTCTTTGATGTTCTGCTCCCGGATTTCCCGGGAAGTGGAAGAGAAGGGGATTTCACAGCCAGCGCAGCACGCTTAGCATCAGTTCTTCTGGGAGAAGACCAGAAAACCAGTTTTTGTCTTGATTTTTTTGGTTGTTCTTTCAAGACTAGGGAAGTCCTGTAAGGGGGGGGACGCAACCTGATGGGTCGGGGTGCCAGGGATCCTGCCGGCAGCGATCCGAACCACTGCTCCAGACCCTGCAGCTTCTCCCTTCCCCCAGAATTTACCCTTGGGATGTAACGAAAGAAGAAAAACAAAAAGAAAAACCCAGAGAAGTGGAGATTTTGCTTCTAAAACCATGACTTTTCACCCAGGGGACATTCAGAGGTGATGTATGAGCCACAGGGTAGAATTTCTTCTCAAGCATTTCCCCCACCCCTACCAACCATGAGGGTTCATTCAATTTTCCTGTTGACTAGGGAACTGGCCATTCAATTTTCCCCCACCGACCAGGCTTGGCCTGTGACTTCCCCCCATCCCCCAGCACCAGGATTTCTCCCACTGAAGAACTTTTCCATAAAACCCGTCGTTTTTTAATATCTTCCCATTTATCTCCACCTTTAATGTCCGGTCATCCAACCATCAACCACATCAGGTGCTCCGTCGATATGTGAGAATCAAAATTCTGGCCAAAAATGGATTTTTTTTTTTTTTTCTCCAAAAAAATTATGCGCTGCCAACAGTATCTTGCTGAAACCCATCAGTAGGAAGCTGGCGGGCACGTGGCATCGTTAACCATGGTTGGGAGAAGAGGTACCACGAGGTCGTTTGACGGGAAGCAGCGTTGGGAAGTTCTGGGGATTCCTGCTGAGAGCATCTAAGGATGTCATCAAGTATTTTCTCCTCTTTTTTCTAGACTTTCTGTAGAAATGGTGGCCAACAAGTGTAATTCTACAATGTGGGTGTGAAGCCACCAGCTACATCGCCCTGATTTAGCCAGATCTGCTCTTCCCTCCTCCGTAAAATCATCCATTGGGGGTTTTAATGTGGTTTTCCCCCAGCAAAGGGGGGAAAAAATCACCTCCTCGGGCCAAATATTTGTGGGGCCAAACCTTGGGCTGGTGGAAAGGCGAGTGGCTGAAGCATCTGTGCTGGTCCCCCGTGGATGCAGAGCAGCTTTGCCAGCTCCCCACCACCCTCCCCAGCATCTCCTTCCCCTCATTCTTGGTGAATTCTTTCCAAACTGAAGGTTTTTTGCTACCCGCCAAGTGATTTGCTCCGTCTCCCCGTGAGGGGCTTTCACTCCTCTTTGGAGAAGTCTCCTGTACAGGGAGGTGAAACAAAAAAAAAGAGGGAAAAATGAGCGATTCGCTTCGTTCCCCTCTTCCCCCGACGGAGATTAATTAGGATCTGTTCTTGGCATGATTGATGGCTTTGAAGAAAAACTTGTCAGAATAACTTACGATTTATTTTCGTGCTGATTTTTATAGCATCCCTCACTTGGAAGGCTCTCAAAATCCTAAAAGACCAATTTATTTTTTTTTTTCCCCGCTGGGTATTTTACGGCTTTACACTAATTTTGCTCTTCTTGGTGTTGGCTATTAGCCGATCCCGGTGATACTTCCAGTATTTTTCCAGGAGAAATGACACTAGGGGTTGCAAAGTCCGCTGTCGATAGCCAAGGGAGCTGCAGAACACGGAGTTAACGCTAGCAATCCATTATCTTTTTTTTTTTTTTTTAATGTATTTATTTGCGTTTGAAAAAGCGACGTTTTTAATTTAATCATATTTGTTAAACTAAGCGCTTTAAAGAAAAAAAAATAATTTAAAAAAATGTGAAAAAAAAAAAAAAGGAAAAAGGTTTTGGGGAGAATGAGGAGTAGCTACTCGTACTAGAGAAAACACGAACTCATCGTTTCAGAGACTGTTAAAACAAGGGAGCTAAGAACTCTTGGTGGCAATTCAGTCTTTGTTTCTAGAACATCCAGGCCCACTGTATGCTCTAAAATGCATCATCTGAGTAATAAATGTTTAAAGCTTGACATTTACCCCATCTCTTTGCGCTGGTCACTTCTGCAGGTTCTGGGAGAGACCTTCCTTTGGATTAGGGTGAAAGAAAAGGAAGGTATGGGAGAGGGGGGAAAAAAATATATCCTGAATGATGTCTGCTTGGAAATGTAGCAGAGGGATGGATCCTTCCCTCCATGGAGGTCGTTCAGCCCGTGATCTTGGGGCTGGGTTGGGTCCTGCACGGTGCTGTGAATGGGGTTGGGGTTGGTCGCTCTCCCCGTCGCTTCTCACGGGGGTGAGGGTGAAGCTCACAGGAGCAGTGAAGCGTCCTGGGGGGCCATGGATGATGGAATCATAGTACTATAGAATCGTTTAGCTTCGAAAAGATCTTTAAGATCATCAAGCCCAACTGTTAACCCAACACTGCCAGGTCACCACTAAACCATGGCCCTCAGCACCACATCTCCACGGCTTGGAAACCCCTCCAGGGATGGGGACTCCACCACTGCCCTGCCCAGCCTGGGACAGCCCTTGCCAGGAAGACTTTTCTCCTCATCTCCAACCTAAACCTCCCCTGGTGCAACTTGAGGCTGTTTGCTCTTGTCCTGTCACTTGCTCCTTGGGAGAAGAGCCCAACCCCACCTGGCTCCAACCTCCTTTCAGGGAGTTGTTGAGAGCAAGAAGGTCTCCCCTGAGCCTCCTTTTCTCTGGGCTCAGCAACCCCAGGTCCTCACCACACTTGTGCTCTAGACCCTTCCTCAGCTTCCTTGCCCTTCTCTGGCCATGCTCCAGCCCCTCAAGGTCCTTCTTGGAGTGAGGGGCCCAAAACTGACCCCAGGATTTGAGGGGTGGCCTCCCCAGTGCCCAGTCCAGGGGAACAATCCCTGCCCTAGTCCTGCTGGCCACACTAGTGCTGACACAAGCCAGGATACTGGTGACCTTCTTGGCCACCTGGGCACACTGCTGGGCCCATCTCCTGGCTCTGCCTCCACAGCCACCCACTCTCCTGCTCCCCAGCCTCTATCCCAAGGGAACTGCCCATCTACTTATGTCCTACCTTATCTGGACCTGGGGTTCTGTCAGAAGACCCCCCCATTTATCACATCCATTTCACCCAACGCTACAGCACCCAGCAGCAATGAGAGCTCACAAACCACTTCCACCTTTTACTGCATTCATAGAATCACCAAATTGTTTAGGTTGGAAAAGACCTTTGAGATCATCGAGTCCAACCATTAGCCTTCTAAAAAAAAATTAACCCCCTCCCCAAGTTTGCCTAAGAAGCCTCCTCTGGGGAACCCTTCTCTAGCCCAAGCCAAAGCACTTTGGGCCAATGGAACTGTCTACGTTGGCTGGAGAAGTCACCCAGGTCACCAGAGGAGAGCGGTTTGTGCCCATGTGTCACGGGGCTCCAGGCAGGAAGTTGGAGGTGAAATGGTTCCTGCTTTTGAAGAAATGCTCTTGTGAAATGCCCTACGTGACCGTGTGCGTGTGCTCGGAGCTCACTGCGACGCCGCTGAGCTCCAAAATAAATAGATAAAGGAGGTGAAAGAAGGTGGGACCTTGACAGAGGAGCCCCTGCTGCTGGCTGAGGGTTCAGCTGGTTGTTGGGTTACTTCTAATTACTCCCGGGTCCTTCCCCTAATTTCTGTTCCTGCACAAACTGGGTGGCAGAAAGCTTGGCAGCAAGTGAGACAAATCACTGCTGGTTAATGAGGGGTAAACCCATCCAAATCCCTCCTCCAAAGCCACCCTTTCCCTCCCTAAATGTGCCCATCAACCGCCCTGACCTACAGCCAGACCCTGCAGCTCCAGGTAGGAGCTTGTGAGCATCTGGACCAGCTTCAGAAAGAGCTTTTCCACACCGGAGTTGGGCTGTCAGGAGATGGGCTACCAAGAACCTGTCTGCTGGCAATCACACACGTCGTCTGCTGAAAAACTGGTTTGAGGGCAAGCGCTGTAACGTATCACTCTGGGGAGAGAAAGACGACAGAGGTTGTGAAACCCAGCTGGTGGATTGTTCTACAGCTGAAGGGAACTTCCATCCCCAGGGCTGTGGTTTACAACTCTGAGGAGTCAAGCCTGGGTTCATGGGGCTGCTCTGAGCTTCTGGTGGAGCACAAAAATAACAGAATCATAGAATGTGAGGGGTTGGAAGGGACCTCCGGAGATCATGAAGTCCAACCCCCCTGCCAAGCAGGACCACAGAATCTAGGGCAGGTCACACAGGAACGCATCCAGACGGGTCTTGAAAGTCTCCAGAGAAGGAAACTCCACAACCTCTCTGGAGAGCCCGTTCCAGTGCTCTGGAACCCTCACAGCCAAGAAGTTCCTCCTCATGTTGAGGTGGAACTTCCTGTGCTCTCGCTTGCATCCATTGCCCCTTGTCCTGTCGCAGGGCACAAGTGAGAAGAGGTTGCCCCTTTCTTCTTGACCCCCAGCCCTCATCTATTGATCCACATTCATTAGATCCCCTCTCAGGCTTCTCTTCTCCACACTAACCAGCCCCAGGNTCTCACTAGGGCAGAGTAGGGGGGAAGGAGGACCTCCCTCCATCTGCTGGACACACTCTTCTTCATGTGGCATATTTGTTAGAAAATACGGGCTTGTGCTGATTTCCTGAAGATAAAGGTAGTTGGTTGTGTGTTCTCGGGGTGATGAAGGATTTG
The DNA here is from genome assembly GCA_013400335.1 of Eurystomus gularis. Classification (NCBI taxonomy): domain Eukaryota; kingdom Metazoa; phylum Chordata; class Aves; order Coraciiformes; family Coraciidae; genus Eurystomus; species Eurystomus gularis. The sequence goes on along the minus strand of VZZY01025356.1, from coordinate 45,419 downwards.
GGGGAGGGATTATGTGGCAAGTGGAGCCTGCAAGAGGGTTTTACACTCATTACACGTGCTCCTGTGGACTCATAGAGTCATTTCGGCTGGAGAAGACCTTTAGGATCATCAAATCCCAGCAGCAGTCACCAACCACCACCCGTGTGCATCGATGGCACCCATGGAAATGCTGCGAGGAGGTTGCAAGAAGCCTCATATCCCTCCACGCACAACCCATTGCCTCCCAGTTCCTCTCCTAATTACCTTCTCCTCCACCTAATTGTCCCCATGGTGCTGGATCAAAGCACCACTCTTAAGTGAAGCCATGAAAAGAAAAACCAACCCAGAAAAGCTCTGAGCAAAGGCAAGTCCAACAGCAGTCATCACATGGAGACCTGGCCTGGCCCTGGCAGAGGACAACCAGCCCCATGGGATGGTGATGCACCATGGTCACCTCCAGTTGGCTGGTGCATTTGACCTCATGCTCACTGTCCCACCTGGACGTGACAGTTGGTGGGCAGGGGGTTTTGAGGGACACGCAGGACAGAGGGGTGAGGGTCAAGGCTGGTTTAAACTCACAGTGCCGTGTCGAAGCCTATTTCCTGGTGGGAACCATCAGGATAAAATCAGTAGGTTGAACTTTATCTATGACTTGAACTGAGGCTGAACTCAGCCCTGGTTTGGATTTTTGAAGTTCAAAAGAGTTCATGGGGAGGGAGGCACGAGGAGGGGGGACACTGGCTTATTTTTGCTTTTGAAACTTGCTCCTGCTGTGATTTTGCTGGAGTTTGATGGCCTCATCTTCTTGGAAAGGCTCTTCTCGCAGTATTTCCAGCTCAAGATGCTGATGTGGTGGCTCAAATACTTCCACAGTCATCGATTTCATGTCAGATATTTGGGGTTGGGGTAGTGCAGGGCTGATGAAGTCTTCCCTGTGCCACCTTTAGCTCAGCCCTTGGTCTGGCCTAGCCCAGGCCAGTTGGGAAGGAGAAAGCCGGAGAGGTTTTGGTGGGTTCCACGCTATGTAAAAGGATCACAGTACTCCACTCTGGGGATGCTTTGATGGTTTTTTGGCACAGTTTTACCCCATGCCAACTCGCTGAGCCTCCAGGAAACCATCCAGCATCACTGAGGGACTCACATGGACCTGCCATTACCCCTAATCCACAGTCTTCATGTGGCCACCTCATAGTGGAGATGAAGTTGCCTTCATCTCGGCACCAAGGGCTTCATCACGGGCACCAAGGGACCTGGGAGCCAGAGCCATGCTCCAAGTCCCTGACCCCAGCCCTGTGGATTGTGCAAGCTGCTGGCATCCATGCGAAGGTGCGTGGGGTGGTGCAGAGAGCACGCATGGAGCTGTGCACCTCACTTGAGGGGTGATGGGCCCTTCTGGGCCGTGGGAGGACATGGTCATAAAGGTTGCACATCGAACCCCTAGCCAAGGGACAAATGGCATCGCTGCATCTCCTTGTGTTTCCCAACAAGCCGATCATCTCTTCCCAGAACAGACAGGAGACTTCTACCCCGTGGTTATTTCACCTCCTAAATTACTCAAGAGTTAGGAGAAACTTTACCAAACCGGACCTTCTAATTTTAACAAAGATGCCTCCAAGATCACAGACAAATTTAGGGAATGCACAGGGCAGACTCATTTCCTGGAACAGGAGCCACTGGAGAAAAAGTCCCTCCAGGCTGGCTCCTAACTATGACACATTTGATAGCCATTCAAGGACTACTGGGAAACATGTGTCATTTGTCTCCACGAAGCTTCAGACAGAGTTTCATCATCAAGTCTGACTGCTCCATGAAATAAAACCGCCCAATATCTCACTAGCAGCGATATAACCTCTGGTGTTTACGTAGGATGGGTCATGAGGGTGATTTCTTTCCTTTTTTTCCCCCCAAAGCGGGGTGCAAAGTAGTTTTCTCTCTATCGCGCCTTCTTTTATTTCCTCATCGCCGGGCGACCTGCGTTGTCCCACAAAGGGTGGCACGGGCTGGGGGTGTGCCCAGGCTTGCCGGGTCTGTCAATGAACTTTGGCACCTTAAACAGTGGACAACCCGCCGTGGGTGCCGGAGGGAGGGATAGGTGCCCGGCGTCCCGCAGATCGGATTGCCCCGAGGGATTTGCTGGGAGTCCCGTGACAAGCCTGGAAGGGAGCCCAGACGGCAGGGCACCGCCGCGCTTTCCACCCAGGGTCTCCGGAGGACAACCGGTGGCCTCTGTCCCTTACTGTCACCCTTGTGTGTGCAAAGCCCAGCCCCCATGGTCTCACCAGAGGGGGTGATTTGCACCCTGCCACGTGGAACCACCTCTGTGTGGGATCAGGGCATGGCCTGGTGGGTTGACCTGGTGCAAATCCCTCCTGTGTTGGTGTCGCTGGTCCAAGGGCACCGTACTTCTGCTTGTCTACAAGGGGCATTTACCACAGCTTGACCCACATCACTCACCCCACAGTCAGTTTGCTGCCTCAGGGTGGGTTTTAGGACAAGTCTTGATCTCCAGCCATGACCCACTTGCCTGTGCTGCTTTGGGTGCTCTGCTCACTCCCAGTTGATGGGAGCTGCAGCTTTGGCCACCAGCATCGTCCGTCCTCCCCAGCCTCACAAGGTCATCCCACATCTTCAGGGTCTCCAGCCGCTTTGTTTCTCCTCCAAGCTGTCAGATAGATAGCATCTCAGTGCTGCTGTTCTGCAGGCAGATGAAGGATCCAGCGCTGCAGAGGGGTTTTTTTTTTTTAATTTCACCCATCTCAGCTTGGACATCCCTGCAAAATGTTTCTAAGAGGTCTTGCCCAAGTGCTCCATCTCCAGGAAACGCCGTTATCAGCCACCCCCATCGGCCGCTCCATTTCGAGCTCCCCGTCAAGCTCCTGAGGAACCCATTCCCAATCCAATTTCTACTGGAAGCAGATAAGGCAGAGGAAGAAGATAAGGGTGGGCTGGCAGCCTGGTCACCCTTCTGGTGTCCCCTCTCCCTGAGTCTCAAGGGACGGATGTCAGCTCTGGGGGGACATGAGGACGTCCTCAGAGCAGTGCCTGCAGCCCTGCGGCCATGGGTGGGTGGCACCAGGACTCAAGCATTTGGGGTAAGGCCACAACAATGATCCAAGGTTGGAAGCCCTCTGCTGGGAGGCCAGGCTGGGAGAGTTGGGCTTGTTCAGCCTGGAGAAGAGAAGGCTCCAGGGAGACCTTCCGGTGGCCTTTCAGACTTAAAGGAGGCCCAAAAGAAAGGTAGGGAGAGACTTTTGAGCGGGGCCTGTTGGGACAGGACAAGGGGTGATGGTTTTAAACTCAAAGAGGGAGATTTAGACTAGAGAGAAGGAAGAAATTGTTGATGCTGAGGGTGGTGAGAGCCTGGCCCAGGTTGCCCAGAGAGGTGGTCGCTGCCCCATCCCTGGCACCATTGCAGGTGAGGTTGGCCGGGGCTCTGAGCAACCTGCTCTAGTTGCAGATGTCCCTGCTCAGTGCAGGGGGTTGGACTAGATGACCTTGAAAGGTCCCTTCCAACCAAAGCCATTCTATGATTCTGCGGTGGATTGGGGTGATACATTCACCCTCCTTGGGTGTGGGCACCCAAAACTGGCCATTCACAATAATATACTGGGAAACAGTTCAAGTTTAGGCTGGACCAAAGGAGCTTTTGTGTCGCTCTATCCATCATCTTTGTGCAAGCTGCAGGGTAAGGGTTTGCCTCCCTTTCCTCCTCAGAACCTCCAGCACAACCTCACACCTCTTTTCCTAAGCATCCCCTTTGCACCCATCTCCTCCCCTCTTCTGCAATACCAAAAATGGCCAGACTAGGGAAAAAAAAGAGGTGGACACAATGGTTAGGGACTACTCATTTAGTGTCCCAGCTGGGCAGTGACAGCTGACTGGCGAATGCCTTTAATTAAAACTAAAGGGTTAATAGGAAGTCGAGCAAAGGTCTCCTGCTCAGCTCCCGACCAGGTGTCATAACCACCAGCCTCCACTGTGTCCCTGTGCCAGGCCACTGACGTCACCATGAAATCTTGCTCCCAAATACTGCTGGCCCGGTGCAGATTAACCTATGCCTCTGAGGTGGGACATCCTCATGGGCATCCCTCCATCCATGGACGCCTTTCCAAAAGGGCATCTTGTCTCCGACCTGCAGTTTTGGTAGGAAATGTTTTTTTTAAGCCTGGGGCAAGTTGTATTTGGACTGTTGTCCATTTGTGAACAAAAAAAGAAAGGGGGGGGGAGGAGAATTACTCAATACAGAGCAGTTCCCCAAGGTTGATAAGCAGGAGGATAATTAATTAATTGAAGTAATAATTAATCAGCAGTGGCTGGCGGGGGCTTTGCTCACCTAAAAAACGTGGTCTAAGGGTCACTTCACAAAGATCATAGAATCACAAAATTGGTTTGGGTTGGAAGGGACCTTCAAGATCATTTAGTTCCAACCCCCTGCCATGGCAGGGACACCTCCCACTAGACCAGGTTGCTCCAAGCCCCATCCAACCTGGCCTTGAACACCTCCAGGGATGGAGCATCCACAGCCCCCCTGGGCAACCTGTGCCAGTGTCTCACCACCCTCAGAGTGAAGAATTTCCTCCTAATTTCCAGATACCTGGAATTTATAAAAGAGACCTTGTCCTTGCTTGAGGGTGGGAGAAAGAGGAGGAAGGTGAAGCAAGACGTCACAAAGCCACCAGGATCCCACAGGGAAATCCACACCTCCTTCCCAGCCCTCTGCTCCCATGTTCTCCTTCCATTTCCCAGAGCATCTTCTCCCTCTCAAGCAATGGGCTCACAGGACATGACTAAACATCTCGGAGGTCCAAACTCCCCTGGGATCAGCAGCCCCTTCCCAGAGAGCAAGACTTTGGGCAATTCACTGCTCTGCCCATCACGAGCAGAGGTGTCTTGACTCCAGAATGATGTCCACTCCATGGATACCTCACGTTCTCCCACTTCTTTAAGCAATGGTGGGCTTGAAATTGAGCCTCAGGAAGTTAGATTCAGAATCTTCACCCTTGATGGAGCTGACACCATTAAATGCTACTGAAGATGCAGTTAGATGTATTCTAATGACCCTGGGGAGGGACTTTTCATGAAGGCCTGTAGTGATAGGACAAGGGGTGATGGGTTCAAACCGGAAGAGGGGAAATTTAGATTGGAAATTAGGAGGAAATTCTTCACTCTGAGGGTGGTGAGACACCGGCCCAGGTTGCCCAGGGAGGTTGTGGATGCTCCATCCCTGGAGGTGTTCAAGGCCTGGTTGGATGGGACTTTGAGCAACCTGGTGTAGTAGGAGGTATCCATGCCCATGGCAGAGGGGTTGGAACTAGATGATCTTTGAGGTCCCTTCCAGCCCAAACCATTCTGTGCTTCTATGATCATGTGCATTCTAGTCTCAAATGGCCTGAATTAAAATCTGCAGAATAAATGGAGCTCTTTGACCAAAACCTCTCCGGTGCATGCAAACACCTCCACCAAATCATACCTTGAAGCAGTAAAGAAACTCACTGTGTTGGTTTTGCATCCCAAACATCGTTAGCAGACGTGCGGTGCACGCACAACCTTCTGCTGCTTTATTCTACAGACCCCGGGCTGGGTCTTCAACTGGAAAAATTATTTTTATCTGTGTGTGTCTGGGTAGGGCTGGATGTTTTTATTCTAGCAGGGGGTCTGACATCCTCCGTCTGAAGCGGAAACCCGCTGTGCACTGATGGCTGGTGCTTATCTCACTGGTGATGCTGTTCCAAGGTCCTTATCTTCAGCGGCGTCAACTGTATACACAGAGCTAATTGCAATAAATGACACAAAATACTTTTTCGCATGGAAATGCCTTGGTGGAGGAAAAACATCACTTGAAAACAGATTAAAAAGCGGTGTTCTCGTCCCTGCTTTCATTCCATACCTGGCTGGGCTTCTGTGCTCCTCCTCACCCAGCACAAAGGTGGGGACTTCACCCTGATTTCCCACAGGACCCTGCAAGTCAGGACTGGACCAGTTCGGGGGTTCCCCCCCAAAACCACGTAGACCTCAGAGGAACCATATATCTCTGGCGTGTGTTTCACACCTCTTCTGGAACGGGGTCCTCAAGCGTGTCTGAGCGATGGCTGGAAGTCTGGGAACCTCCTGAGCTGGTTCTCATTCACTCTCAACCTCCCTATGGTCCTGTTGCAATTTGGTCCTGAGAAGAACTGCTCTTAACACAGCCATCCCTCACTTCTGTAGAGCCATGAAGAGCTGGCAGATGGCTGGGCAACAGCAATTATCTTCTAGAATAATGAGAAGAATACAAGATATTATAATAAATATCATTTACCTGAACAAGTAATGTCTAATGAATGCCGGATAATGACTTAGAAATAAAGGTGGTGAACTAGTAACAGAGAGAAGCTGGAGGAGGGTGTGCAAAGTTCTCAGAAAATTGAAAGATCTCCCAAAAAAAAAAGCTTGAAGGACCTGGGGATGTTTAGTCTAGAGAAGAAAAAAACAGCGAGGGGATGTAGTAAATCATAAAATACAGCTACGGAGAGAAAGAAAATAAAGTCTTTAATTAGAAGGAGGTTCTTCACTCTGAGGGTGGTGAGATACTGGCCCAGGTTGCCCAGGGAGGTTCTGGATGCTCAATCTGCTCAGTCCTGGAGGTGTTCAAGGCCAGGTTGGGTGGGGCTTGGAGCAACCTGGTCTAGTGGGAGGTGTCCCTGCCATGGCAGGGTGGTTGGAACGAGATGTTCTTGAAGGTCCCTTCCGACCCAAACCAATTCTGTGATGCTTCATAATGGCAGAGGAAGGGCTAAGGAGTCATGGGTAGGAAGAAAGATAAAGCCTGGGTGACAGAGAGAAGTTGGCCAACTAAGGGGATGATTAAGACCTGGAAAAATTGCCTGAAAAAATAGTAGAGGGGCATTCAAGATTTTTAAGAACAGGTTGGAAGAACACCAATCACAAGCGGCATAAAAGTAGCTGAAGTACCCTTTGGTTTAGGGGTAGCTGAGCTGATTTTTCAGTGCTCTCTTCCAGTCCCCTTTTCTGTTATTCAGTTTATTTTTCTTCCTTGATTGGGTTGCATTTGGAAACTTAAGGAAATATCTCACTTGAGCATTTTTTTCCCTTCTCTTCTGACCAGCCTTCCTGCAGAGAAGCTGTCTTCTCCTCCAGCAAAGCTAACTATCTCCAAAGGATACACACCTCACACACAGTGGGCCAAAAAACCTAGAGCAGAGATGACTAACGGTGAACCTCAGATTTAGTAGATGTTCTTCCATATCTTTAAGGGCCAATGCTGAACAGATGGGAGCTCGGTTCCTAAAATGTCATCTCTTGGTGAGACGCACCCAGTACTAACCCCGAACGTGGGAGACAAAGACTTGTTTCCACGAGATGTTTTGTATCTGTCTCTAGCACAGACTCTTATCTCCCACAGATAAAGACCAGCGTAAGCAGACAAAGCCTTTTGATGTTCTTCAAGCTTAAGCTCCAAGGACAGACAAAATGATGGTGAGATGGCGATGAAGGAAAAGCAGACAGTGCTTTACATCTCAGAGCTTTTCTATGAAGGAGGCATGTGGCATGGAGAAACACTCTGAATAAAGCTGGGGCTGAAGAGCCTTGGCTTGGGAAGGTCCCAAAAATGAATGAGGTTTTAAGGAGGGGTTACAAGACGAGGGTGAGCAGGGAGCGGTTAGGAGGAATTTTAATTAACATCAACATTTGCAACGTTGCTTAATAAGGTCCAAAAAACATCTGAGAGCAATGAAAGCTGAAAAGAGCATTTTTTCAGAGCAAACGGAAGCAAGTGTGAGGCTGGGGGAGCAGGGTTGGCTTCCCAAGGGTTGCGGAACACCTAAAGAGGTGGGAGCTCCTGGAGAGAGAAAAGCTCAGACATGTGGTTTTTGAGGATTGCTGGGTCAAACAGTGCTGGGTGGAGGAAAAACTGAGCATCCATGGGATGAAAGATCATAGAATCATAGAACGCCCTGTGCATGATGGTTCCTGGGGCTGTATGTGGTGTAGGGGCATCACCGTCCACTCAAGGTGGCATTTAGGGAGGTAGGAGACCAGCAGCATCAGGAAACTGAGGCTTCTTTGGGACCCAGGCATCCCTCAGCCAAGGGTGTTGAGGTTCTACTGTCTGGATGAAGCACCCTGCAGAAGCAGTTGAGCCACACATTTGCAAAGGGAGATGCCCCATTCAGGCAGGAAACGTTGGAAGCCAACCTTGGTGAAGGCAAAGTGGTGATAGACAGTCAACCAGATTTGTGGCACGAGGGTGGGGACAACCACAAGACTACCCCCAGTGGTGCAGAGGGACCGTGACCACACAACCACATGAGTCCATCATGTCTTCCACAAAGAGCTTTTCCCCCTGGGACCCTGGCACATATTTTGGCCCCACTGGAGAGGACACCATGGACCACGGTGGGGTTAGCCAGCCTGAATAACCTGATGGCAAGCACAGGAGAGAAAACCAGGCTGGGTTGTGCACAGCTCGCAGCGCACCAGCCTCGACCGTTCAGGCTCTCCCCATGCCCAAACTTGTCGATGGGGTTGTTCAGAGCGATGACATAATTACAGTTTCAATCACAGATTAATAAGAAGTGGGGTTTTTTAGCAAACTTCTGAGGCATGCCTGAACTGGAAGGGCACTTCACCTCGCCGCTGCCTGGGAGCCAAGGGTGCCATACCCTCTTTGATGTCTCCTGGCATGGAGGTTTTACAAACACCGGCAGCGGCGGCACAAATGTGCCTGCTGCAACTCCCCTTCCCATGGTGTGTTCTTCAGAAAGCCAAGCAGCTTTCATCTCCAGCACTCAGCTGGGCAGTGGGTGCAGAAAGAGACTGAGCCTCTGAAATAAACTACTTCTGCTGGTGGATGAAAGGCAACCCAGATAGTATGGTCAGTAGGACTAGGGCAGGGATCGTTCCCCTGGACTGGGCACTGAGGAGGCTACACTTTGACTCCTGGGGTCAGTTTTGGGCCCCTCACTCCAAGAAGGACCTTGAGGGGCTGGAGCGTGTGCAGAGAAGGGCAAGGAAGCTGGGGAAGGGTCTAGAGCAGGAGTGTGGTGAGNAAAGGAGGCTCAGGGGAGACCTTCTGGCTCTCTACAACTCCCTGAAAGGAGGTTGGAGCCAGGTGGGGTTTGGTCTCTTCTCCCAAGGAACAAGTGATAGGACAAGAGGAAACAGCCTCAAGTTGCACCGGGGGAAGTTTAGGTTGGACATGAGGAGAAATGTCTTCCTGGAAGGGGTTGTCCAGGGCTGTCCAGGGCAGTGGTGGAGTCCCCATCCCTGGAGGGCTTTCAAAGCTGTGGAGATGTGGTGCTGAGGGCCATGGGTTAGTGGTGCCCTGGCAGTGCTGGGTTAACAGTTGGAGCCAATGATCTTAAAGGTCTCTTCCAACCTAAATGATTCTATGGTTCGATGATTCAGATGCTGTCAAAGGCGCAGAGCCTGAAAACTGGAATGAAGGGGAAATTGAGGCAGAAGCATCTTGCCCAAGGTTGGTTAGAGCATTTCTGCACTGTGAGAAGCTCAGGCATGAATCCAAAACAGCAGTGGGATGAACTGGCAGAGCAAGGCTACCATGGACCATGGACCACTGCATAACCATGAGATGTGAGGGAGAGATCATGGGCCAGATACTGAAAGCCAAGCTTAAAGTGCAGTTTTTAGGGTTCTGGGGCAGACCCTGAGCTACAACTGCTTAAAGCAGAACCACCGAGGGATAGAAAGTTGTTGATTCAGGAGATGGTGGATATGGAAGGACATATCCATATCCAATGTGACCTCTTTTCTCTGGCTAAGGTCTCCCATTTTTCCTCCTCCTCCATCACTCATCCCAGAGCAGCTCACTTGGATCAGCTGAAGCTCTCAGATCATTCAGATTAGGAACCCCTGGCATGTCAACCTGGGACTGTCCCTCAGCTACTCCCCTCAGGATTCCCTTTCCCAGCCAAGCCCTGGACCATCCACCTCCACTGGAGGGAGGTGGAAGTATTTGAAGCTTCTGAGCTCTGAACACTACAATCACCTTGTCTCCGTCTTCTTGGGGTGTCCCAAGCTACGAGCAGCTCTATAGCTGGAGATTGGTTTCCTGTAACAAAGCAGGACCCTGTCTGGAGATCTGTTTTCCTTCAACCAAAACATGCCCCAGGTGAGAAGTTTGCCTCCTGAACTCTGTGTGACCTCCAAGAGCTGAAAGGCTTTGGATTAGGAGCATCAGGGTTGATTGTGCTGAAAATCAATCCAGCCCTGGAGCCATGCTGCCAAGAGTGGTGATGCATCCCCTGAAAGACCTCAGAAGTCTCAAGAAAAGTTGTTTTTATAGGATACCCACTAAGACATTAGTGCCTGCGAGTGGTCCAGCCCGACAACCTCTCTCAGGCCTGAGGTCTCCATGGGATGATCACAATTGTGGGTCGAGGCCCCGCTCGCCCTCCCTCCACGGGCAGCAGACAAAGATGGTAGCACCTCCAACTAGTGATGCTGCTGCTCCATGGACTTAGTGCTCCATCAGCTACAGCCTCATGTCCCTCAAAAAAACCCCCAAAACCTTAACAAAAAAGGGCCTGAAGGGTTAAAGTAACAATAAAAGTTTTACGAGTCCAGGCTCCAGATGTTGCAGGCAGGAAGATGAAAGCGATCTCCTCTGCCTGGTTGTGGAGGCCCTAAGCCCTTAATAGCCCATCCTGTGGAGGCAAGACCCTGCCTCCTGCCCTGCCCGACTCCATCTCCCCATGGGAAGCGGTCGGGCCTAGGGAGCCCACGGGCAGCGAGTCGCTGCATGAGGCCTCTCCATCCTGCTGCTCGCTCTTGATCAAATATTAAAACCAGAAAATTCTCCAACCATGAAATTCATCCCAGCTTCCCCATGGCATGCTGGGCTGGAAGAAGCAAACCGCAAGGCCTGTGCTTCCAGGGGAAGGAGTAAATATCACTTCCAGTGGGGTGTTTCAAGGTGCTGGGGCATCTCCAGGGGCTTGGTTTTGGTGGCACCAATGGTCCTCCTTGGTTCTTGCAGCCACCTCGCCAAGCATCTTGCCCACTTGCTGCTCTGTGGGTTCTCACCACTCTCCCAGCTGCCCCAGCTCCTGTCAAGAGCAAAGTTTGTTTTCCTTTCACCTCCATCAGGGTCTACCAGACGCCTTGACAACTGGTTACTGCTTTCTTTGACCAGACCCCCGTTTACAATGACCTTATTTTGCATTTTCCTCCTCTTGCAAGTGCTCAGCCTTGGCTTGCCTTGGTGATGGGAGGAAAAACTTGTTTTCTGACCCATTTTCTGCTGGAGATTGGCTCTAAACTCATCTAACAAGCTTCACTAGATGTGATACTGGGGCCCAGTTAGGTCTGTCCACTGGTTGAATGGTGGGACCCTGAGCTGCCCTACTCCTTTCTTTGCAGGGTGCCCACATTTGGAGCTAGAATGTGATTTTTTTTCCTAATTTTAAGCAGATTAAGATTGGCATTCTCATCTGGGCAGCTGGAGGGAATACCAGGGGACCTCCCTCAGCTCTCACACAATGACTCCCCAGAGGTCTCCAGTGGCCCAGCTCCAGCTCCGGGTACGCGCACGCCTCAGAATAACTGACATCTTTTCTACAGGATAGAGGATATAAATACATCCACGGCAAGGCCACTCTTAAGCATTGCCACCGCAACAAAATTAATAGTTCCTTGTGATGTATGAAATTATTTTTTTCCCTTTTTCCCATGCGTGGTGTAACCCTGGTAACCGACAGCACCCATAGCATCGTCTGACTTACCTTGCTTTGTTTTCCTCTGATACGAAGAAAGACTGCGAACGCTTCATCGCCACTGAAAGCTAAAGAAACCAGCCAGATTCTACTCTCAGAGATGCTCCAACACTCAACGGGCCCCAACTTCCCTTCCCTTTGCCCTAACCCTGCACAGATGCAAGACTGCAAGTGAGCACGTCCAGTGAAGGTCAACAAAGCTGGGGAAGGGGCTAGAGCACATGTCTGGTGAGGAATGGCTGAGGGACCTGGGGGTGTTGAGCCTGGAGACCTTCTCGCTCACAACAACTCCCTGAAAGGAGGTTGGAGCCAGGTGGGGTTGGTCTCTTCTCCCAAGGAACAAGACAAGGATAGGACAAGAGGAAATGGCATCAAGTTGTGTGAGGTTGGACATTAGGAACAATTTATTGACCAAAAGGGTTGTCAAGTCCTGGCCCAGGCTGCCCAGGGCAGTGGTGGAGTCCCCATCCCTGGAGGTATTCAAAAGATATCTAAATATGGCATTTAGAGACAAGGTTTATTGGTGGACTTGGCAGCGCTGGGTTAACGGTCGGACTTGATGATCTTAAAGGTCTTTTTCAACCTAAACAATTCTATGATGGAGCCAAGAGCTTTGAGCATTTGCCCATAACATCAGGCTCAAAGGGCTCAACACCTCTTGGCTGAGGGAGCTCAGAGCTCTCACCTTCCAATGATGCCTACAGACTGAGCTGTGGGTGGAGGGTGTAAGGGGACCTCCTCTTGTTTCAGCTCAAATGGGCGTGCATTTACAGAAGAGGGTGCATGGGCTTCCCATCCTCTGCTATAAATATCCCACTATTGCGTATGGCACCAATCACATGCTGGGGCTGGGACGGGGACATCAATGCACAGAGTGTCTTAACCACTGAAGCAGAGTCCTGCTTTTCCTTGCTCATTGATCCAATGACCATCTCAAAAGCCTGGCCACCAAAGGACCATTATCGCAGCCTGGATGGCAAAGCACTCCCACATGGTCCTTCAAGGAGGACTTTCATGGCATAGCTCGACCAGCACTTGCTCCAAGACCGCTGCTAATTTGAGTCTTCTCCCTCCACTTAACCTTCCTCATTTCTGAAAGCAGGAACTGAATTCACCCTCAGATTTCCATCAGACTTGATTGACATTGTCACAAGGTTCAGGAGCTATCTGGTGTGCAGCTGACACCCAGATGGACACCTGAGCATTGGAACCTCTTGGCCTTCAGAAACCAGAGTGTTTAAAAAACAAGGGGGAAGATGGTCAGATTTATCACCAGGAGTAATTTGTCATTTTATGATGCTGGTCCAGTCAACAGGACAAAGAGGAAACATCCTGGGCTTTTCCACCAAAGCTGATTACAGGGACTTTGGCTGGTAAACATGACACAACGGGGACTTCCCTGGTAAGGGAGAGATCTACCTAAGCCTCTCAAGTGTTTCCATTTTTGTTTCATTTCATCTTCAAGCCACCCCAAAATTTGTCCAGTGACTCACTGGAGTGCCCAGGGATGTCCCTTTGTCTTCGCTGTGCACATGTGCAAAGATTGGGCAGGGATGTCCTCCTATCAAAGCCTGGTGACACAGTGGGTCATGGAGGATAGACTTTTCCAACCATGAACTAGGGGTTCAGGTCCAATCCTGGCCTTGCTGTCATCCCCAGCACACCTCTCATGCCGCATGCACTGGCTGCTTGTGGCAGGGTCTTTCTCTTTGTAATGCCTGGCCCAAAAAGGCTCAAAACCTCATGTGATCCACACTACTGTACAAGTTAAATGGCACAGAAGCTCCATCCATCACATCTTGATATGAATATTTGTCCCAACCAGTCGTCCCAGCCCATGTTCATCTTCTCCCTTAAACCACCAGGGATGTAACCCCACCTTGACCTCTTGTCTCCAACCAGTAAACCAGGGTGTATTTTTAAATACACAAAGCAAATGCTCTTCCCGTGTAGAGGTGGGAGGTGGTGGAGTCACCAGCCCTGGAGGTGTTTAAGGAACGAATAGATGCAGTGCTTGAGGATATGGTGTAGTGGTTAGAGAGATGCTAGGAGAAAGGTTGGACTTGATGACCCTGGAGGTCCTTTCCAACCATAACGATTCTGTGATTCTGTGATTCTGTGATGTATTGGGGGGTTTTCATTCATTCATCTTAAGTTAGTTCTTCACCACTTTGCCTCCAGAAGCCTTTGCAGACCAGGGCAAGCATAGACCCAACTGAACTACCATTTGTAGACTGAATGAAGCTCCACTGGAGCAACTTCACATCAGTAAAGAGCAAAGAACAACCAGCATAAAGCAAATACTGGTCCAATGAACCACTCTTCAAATTGTCCGGAACCACCAACTCATAACCACCACATCGTCTGCATGGACAGAAGGGTCCATTCTCCTAACGGGCTTGCAAACGATCTCCAAGACAAGAGCCCACAGAGGCCTTGGGGAGGGTGGGGAAGGAGTCAAGATGCTGACACCAAGGAAAAAAATGCCCAACCGTATCACCAGAAGATTTAGCAGTGACTATGCTGGAGCAATGGTCCAAAGCAAGAGTGCAGTGAACTAGAAGAGGCTGATTTCAGCCATCCCAAATTTCCAGAGAAATCCTTTTGTAAGGAAGAGAGGAGGGAGACACGACCCGCCATCCGCTGGGAAATCCAGACTTCAGACTGTCTCAACCAGCTAATGTCTGAGCCTCTTAAGGGAATGAGATTGCCGTAAGGTGATTTCCAAGGAGGGTGGAGTGGAAACCACAGCTAAGCCTTACAGAGCATGATGATACGTGAGGTCCCAGGGCACCACCGCTCTGTTGGAAGGTGCCCATGGATGACCATGGAGCTGAGCGTGCTCTTACTTGGGGACATGCCTGAATTTGTGGGCATGGAGCAAGGACATCATGTTGGTGGCCAGGAGTGACCTTGAGGCTGGACAGCAACGTTTACTTTTGGGAAGGAGACAACTCTGCCCTCACCCACAGATCCTCCATCCAAGGGTTGGTCAGGGCTGTGGTTCTCTATTGCTGGATCATCCAAATTTGACCAGATCAAGAGCGGTGACATAACTGCAGTTCTGACAAATCACCTCCAGGTTTCTCTGTTTAAGCCTGGCTTTGTGCCATCTGCAGAGAGACTCACGGAAAGCGAGGTCCAACCAGATGAAGTCTCCAGCAGAACCACATCGGCCCAGCTTTATACCAAGTCAGCACTTTGCTTTGTGTGGCTGCAGCTTTTCCAAGCCCTGAAGATGGATTTATAGCACCAGCAAACCCCAGACAGGAGGAAATTCTCCCTCGCTTCAACCTCCAATCTCTATTTTAACCTTCAGCCTGCTCCCCACCCTGCACCTCCCAGCCCTAGAGCTGCAGAAGCTGTTGGTGAATCAGGACACACAGGAGCTCAGCATCCTTCTGTCATGTTCTTTTTTTCTTTTTTTTCTTTTTTTTGCATTGAATAGGGCCTAAATTATCTCAGCAGGAGATGAGGACTGGAATGTTTTAGCCAAAGCTGCCGTAGTATCAAAAAGCCGAAGTTTTGCTGATGTCTTCGCAGCTTTCCTACTGCGAACAGCGTTGCCTGGTCTTTTATTTTGACAGATGAATGCAAGTAAAGCTCCCATAAAAATAAAGTGTTTCAGCTCGTTCTCCAGATCACTGTAACATTTGACCTGGAAAACCACGTCCTGCTGAAGGACCAGGCAGCTCAACAGGTCTCCAGCTATGGCCAGGGGTAGTCATGTAGGCCATGGTGTGAAATGGGGTGTGTGGAGGATACCTCAGGCCCAGCAGACCTTCGCTGCACCTTGCAAGTGATACAACAGCCCACCAGCACTGTGACCATCATGGGGACATCTCCGCAAGCATGGGCTTAGCTGGATCATTTTTCGTCTGTATTATCATAGAATCATAGACTGGTTTGGGTTGGAAGGGACCTTGCAAGGTCAGCTAGACCTAGTGCAGGGAGCAAGGACATCTGCAACTAGAGCAGGTTGCTCAGAGCCCCGGCCAACCACACCTGCAATGGTGCCAGGGATGGGGCAGCGACCACCTCTCTGGGCAACCTGGGCCAAGGGCTCACCACCCTTAGCATAAAACATTTCTTCCTTCTCTCTAGTCTAAGTCTTCCTCTCTTAGTTTCAAACCATCACCCCTTGTCCTGTCACAACAGGCCCTGCTCAAAAGTCTGTCCCCATCTTTCTTCTAGGCCTCCTGAAAGTCCTGAAAGGCCACAGGAAGGTCTCCCTGGAGCCTTCTCTTCTCCAGGCTGAACAAGCCCAACTCTCCCAGCCGAGGACTTCCAGCCCTCCCATCATTGCTGTGGCCCTTACCTATTTTGGAAAGTTGCTGTGAAGAGTGTTCATTTAGAGGTACATTGTTTCCATCCTCTGCTTTCATCTCCCAGGTGGAGCAAGGGTTTGTAGTCTCCGTATCTCCCACATGGAAATCCTGGGAAACAGCAAGGTCAAATGGTTCAAGCAGCACAGGGTGGGTGCATCCATCATGCCGTCAGCCTTCAATGTTGACTCCCACCTGAAGGACGAGAAGCAAGAGTCTGGAAACACCCATGCAAGGCATGCATGTGATCAAACGCCAGTCTGAAGTTGGTTCATGGGTTCAGTGACATGAATCCAACTGAAGGCAGAGTCCATTTGGAGCAACCCAAACACTGTCTCTCAATAAATCCCTCTGGGTTTGGCACATCTCCACTGAACAGCACAGCATTGAGCGAACCTGGTCCAGATGCTCACAAAGCCTGATCTACTGTTATGGCCATCAACCACATGAAGGACAGCAGAGGCTGGAAGTCTTTGGCGGGCAGGGAGCTTACGAGCCCATCCGGACCTTCTACTTCTTCAAATCCTTCCATCTTTCCAGGACTCTGGTGGTTTCCAATCAATGTCCCCCTCCACAAAAGGCAGGAAATGAGTTGTAGGGATCTTCTCCATGGCAGAGAACCTGTGCAAGCTGGACATGACACATTGGAGTGGTGAATGCCTGAAGGCAGGGCAAAAGGAGAAATAACCCTTATTTCCAGAGGCATGGGAGATGAAAGGGCAGGAAATGGTTGAGGAAAACCAAAGGTTGGCCTTCCCCTCTTTCCTCAAACTTTCTTCCTTGCTCTTCCTTGCTCAGACAAAGGCCACCTGCGTCCCACCACAGAGCAGAAGCATGGCCTCCCCTGTATATCAGGGACTGGGTCCTTAGCATGTGGGGGAGGAGGGGGTTTCGAAGCTGAAGTGCTGAGGAACAGGAACAACAAAAAAAACAACCCAGCAGATGTTGTCACACCCCTGCCCAGATCCAACCAGCCCCTCCAGACTTGGCCTGATGGGGCGCATTCAAACCACAAAGCCCAAGAGCTAGGTCCACCCAACCAGCCCAAGGCTCTGGAGTGACCTTACCTGGGTGCTGCCCACACCCAAGTGGTCCCACGCAGGGCTGAGGTGGGTGTCCCCACCACCAAGGCCACCTTCCAGCCGCCATCTCTCCACCTGCTTCATCCCCACCACTCCAAAAAGCCACTCGGCACAGCCCGGGATCAAGTGTAGCTTTTTATTTTTTTGTAATGGAACATAAAACTCCTTTAGAAAAAACATTCATCCGGATGATAACACCCATAGAAAAAAAACACCAATCTCGTGGTCTTTTGTTGTCGTTGTTTTTTGTGTTTTTTGTTTTTTTTTTTTAATTTGGCATTTGTTATTTGCATTTATATTAAAGCAAAGTGCATCTTTTTTTTTTTTCTCGTTTATACACATTGCACAATACATAAATAATGATGCTTATAAAACGTCTTTGTATTTACAAGTAATAATATATTTATATATAACATAAAATACATTTTTTTTTCTTTAATAAATCTCAGGGTTCTTTAAAGGAGTCCTTTTTTTTTTTTTTTTTTTAAATTTTTTCCTTTCCTTTTCTCTTGTGTGTGTGTGTGTTTTATTTCCAAAGCACTACAACGCTAGAGTTCCGATGAGAATGCTCTCTTGTTCATTTAAACCTTTGTATTTTAGAAAAATAGCTTATGTTAAGGTCTAAACATGCTCATTGAGCTAAGAACAGTGTAAAAGTATCATACTCGTGTATGAATTCAAGAAGAAACGAAAGCACAACTGCATTTCCAGATAGGACGGGGCCGGGAGAACCTGAACGACGCAGGTTCCAACAGCCCAACTATCGTGAACACTTCTTTTTTCTTTTGTTTTCCCATTTCTTTTTTTTTCATTTTGTTTTGTTTTGTTGTTTCGGTGGATTATTTTTTAATTTATTTGTTTGGTTTTTGGCTCGCCGCGTCGCTTCTCTGCTCCCATCGGAAAGTTGGGCACGAGGTTTCTCCGCGGTTGTTTTCCCTCCTTCCCCCCTCCTTGCATCAATCCACGATTTAAAAAAAAAATAAGAATCATCATGTAAAAAGCAGTGGAAGGATGGACCAAGTGATAAGAACCCAGCAATGAGGAAAAATTTAAAAATAAGAATTCAACAGACCCGGTTGGGAAGGTCCTTCGGTGGCAACACAGGATGAGGGGAAGGGGTCTTGGCGTCACCATCACCAGGGATGGGTGGTGGTGGGTAAAAAAAAATCACGGGTGTCTTCTTCTTTGATCCGGGAGAAGCTGTGACATCGAGCAAGTGGCTTCTGAACGCAGCCATCATATACGATAATCCTTTTGGAGGCATGAAAAAAATGAGCGTATGAGATCCAACCCCCCCCTTCCCGCACCCTTCTCTCGACCCTTTCTGAGATATTGGTCATTCACACTTTAAAAAAGCAGATTTCCCAAAAAAAAAAATAAAATCTTTCCATAAGCTATTTCTCGAAACGAGGGGAGGAAAGGGAGGAAAAACAAACAAAACAAAACAAAACCCCCCAAAAAAGTTCGCATGAAAAGCAAGCACTCAGAAGGAAATAATAGCAGCAAAAGTCGTATAAATGTCAGGAGTCCGCTCCGTCTCGAGTCATCGGTTATTAAAAATAACCTCCAACCAGCACGGGCAACTGCTGATGAACTGTCTCGTGTAGCACTGGCCCCAGCCTTTCACAAAGCTGATCTGAACAGTAAATCCGGTCCATGGTTGCTGCATGAACTCATGGTCGTTGGGTCTCTGCAAGCTGTACGCCTTCTCGTAGTCAAAAGCCTTGATGGAGAAACCCGGAAACACTTTGTGAACCAGCAACGTCCTGGAGTCGGGGTTGTCCAGTGTGGCCGACTTGATGAAGATGGGGTAACTGCTGCGGTTGTACACCCACACGCCGTCCACTTCCTTGGTGAGCTGGATGCCGTAGCCGATCTTGCTACGGACCTTCTGCACCAGTTGGCTTTTGTTGTCCGAGTTGAGCTGTCCGAGGCAGAAACCATTCCCCTGAGGTAGATCATAGAAGATATCCAGGGAGGGCTCTTGGACAGAGTACAGCCGACCCACACGCGTCTTCTCTTCCCAGTATGCCACCACGCACCAGTGTGACCGATCCCCCGGCTCCTGAAGAACTTGGGAATCTACAGAACAGGAGAAAAAAAGGAGAAATTGAGCACCGGAGCGAGTAATACAACCCAAAAGTGACGAAATACTGGCAGGTCCTTGCCTGCCCATGTCTTCATGATGTTCTCCATGCACGTACCGACATCCATAGCACATCCACCATTTCCAAAATCCATGTGTGAAGTCCTCTATTAAGACCATTTAAGTTGACCCATGTTGGAAGGATTCCTGTGCCTAGCTCCGGTTGGAGTTAGGGGTCCTAGATCACCAGGTCCACCTTCAGAAGTGACTTGAGACCCCACCAGCATCACCCACGGTGCAACCATCCTTCACTCAAACCATCACTGGGACCATGTTCAGTGCCAACAGGAGAGTCCTCGCTCAAACCATCACTAGGACCATCTTCAATGCCAACAGGAGAGTCCTCACTCAAACCATCACTAGAACCATCTTCAATGCCAACAGGAGACATGAGATGCTCCAGCCAGCTGCATCCAGCAAGACCAAACACCCTCAAACCCACCAGATGATGACGGATCCATTTCTGTAAACATCTACTGTGCACAGATACCGAAGAACAAAAGAAGTGCTGCGAAGAAAAGCACACTGAAGACCACCCCATGGGACTGGAGGGGACCAGGGATGGTGGGGTGACCCAGCACCCCCAAAGCTCTTCCTGCATCCCCTCAGCAGCCCCCAAAACCTCCCCCAGGATGACCAACAACAGCAGGACTCTGGCAGCCTCATCTTCTCCAATTTGTGCTGTTCATCAGCCCCTTTCTCCAGCACAGGCTTTTTTTTTTCCTCTCATCTCCCGCGTTGTGCTTCAAACCCTGCACTGTGCTTTTAAAAAAAAATAAATAATTAATTGAAAAATCCCAGCCACACACTTTTAATTTCCTCATTTCTACGCCAGCGAGGAAAATATTTCCCCAGTCGCTGGAGGCACCTACTAAAAATGGGCCTGAGCGTGTAAGCCCCAAAATACGGACCCCCCCCATTCCCGGGGGAAACCAGGGATGGGGGTTCTGGTGTCAGGGGGGCGTCCCTGGGACAGCATTCAATGAGGTGTGCCCCCGGTTTCTCCTTCCACTCCCCCCTTCTTGGTGGCTCCCAAGGTTTTGTGGTGGATCATTTTCTATCCTGCTGAAAGTTGTCACCGTGCAAGGGACCAAGCGGGGACGGATGGGGTGGACAGCTTGGGTTACCTCCCCCTCACCCATGGGTGCACCCAACATCCCCACGATGGTGCTTCCACCATCCACCCAAGAAACAGAGGAATTTGGGGAGATACTCCTGGATCCAGAGTGGGCGGATGCTCCTAGATCCAGGGGGATGATGCTCCTGGATCAAGGAGAGGGGAGGGAGAAACTCCTGGATCTGGGGGTTGGGATGCTCCTGGATCCAGGGTGGGTGATGCTCTTAGAGCCATGGCATGGAGGTTCCTGGACCCAGGGGGAGGACGTTGCTCCTGAATCAAGGAGGGTGGGATACTCCTGGTTCCAAGGGAATGATGCTTCTGGATCCAGGGAGGGGATGCTCTTGGATCCAGGGGCAGGGATGATGCTCCTGGATCTATGGGAGTCTCCTGGATCCAGGAAGGCAATTCTCCTAGATCCAAGTGGGTGATGATCCTGAATCCATGGAAATCATGCTCCTGGATCCATGGGAGTGGGTGGAATTCTGAATCCAGGGGGGGATGATGCTCCTGGATCCATTCCCACCTCCAACCACCCATCGCACCCTCTCTGCCCACGATGCTCATGGCTCCTTGGCCTTTATTTTCCAGCAGTTGCGGGAATTTTGGAGCCCCAGCCACTGAACCTCGATGCAATTCCCGTCGGTTTTTTATTTATTTGAACATAAAAGTCCCTTTCAGGAGGAGGCAGGGTGAAAAAAAAGAAAAAAAGACTTTTTTCGCCTGATATTGGTGCTTGCATTAGTGAAGACCACTTGACAAGCAGCTCGTTGCCGCTTACAAAGAGTTATTTAATTGCCAGCGCATTTAAAAAAAAAAATAAATAAATAAAAAAAGAAGAAAACTGCCTCGGTTATGAATGAACAGCCCTTTATGGAAGGCTGGAAGCTCATGAATGAATCCCACTACGTTTTTCAATGACATGGGGTGACCAGACCTCAAGGACAAGTCTTAGGTAATCCGGGATATTTTTCCTTTTTTTTTTTTCTCCTTTTTTTTTTTTAATTTTCAGGAGCCAACGCCAGCACACAGTATAAATATGCCAGAGCCTCTTCCGTTTGCGGGCTTTGGCTGTTGACTGGATGTCTAGTCAAAAAGCCATGAGAATATAAGGCTTGAGCTCGGAAAAACAGCTGCCACCAACGCCACTTTCCATGGTTGTTGGGACCCCGCTCCCACCCACCCCCTGGATCTTGGGAAAAGGGGTGGGAAGAGCCGGTGGCATCACTCGGACAGCAGAGCCAGGAGAGGAGGGAGGAAAAAACAACGCTGAGATGCTTCCTACGGGGATGGAGATTTTTTTTTCTTCCCCCAAAGGCTTTTTTTGGTGGCAATGACTATGGGTCAGATAAGTGGATTCTGCCCCAAAAAGCCCCACCAGGCTCATCTGGACCCATCACTCTATCTCTGCCTGCCGCAAACCCCCACAAAAACCCAGACCCTGGGAAATCTGTGGCCAAATCACCCGCCACGTACCCTCAGAAACACTTTGGGAGCCTTGTTTTGAGTTAAAAGCATCGTTTTTACGAGCTCCTCGGAGCAAACGCGTCCCTTTCCAAATGCCTGGAAAACTCCCCGCGAACTGGGAGCGTTCCCATCTCCCAGCAAGCAATGATAATGGTTAATGCTATAAACATCCACGCTATTATTTTGTTATTAAGCATCCCCCCCTTCGCTGGTTTAGTATTATTATTATTTTCCATGGTTCGCATTACAGCCCGCCTCGGGGCTCCCCCCTCCAACGTCTTGTGCAAGCTTATTGTGAAAAAATAAAATAAAATTGAAATAAAGCAAAGTGAGTCTGCCCTCAGGAATGTAGAGAATCGGTCGCATCGATCACTTTAGAGTTGGGTTTTGGGAGCATCCCAAGCAGAGCGTTTTTCTAGCATGAAGTGGAGAAATTAAGGCCGTAGTTTGATACCCCCAAAGTCTTTGGGGTAACATTTTTTGGATGTTGATGATGATGAAGATGACGCTACCCCATCACAACCACCTTATTCAACATCACATACCCATTGAAAAACTGATTTTCTTTTCTTTCCCTATTTTTTTACACCCTCCTCAAGGGCTGCTCTGACTTTTACCGGCACATCCTTTAGTGATGAAGGTGTGTTCTCCACAAAAGCATCTTCTCAACCAGAAGAAGAGGTCCAGACCACAGAATCGCAGAATGGTTTGGGTTGGAAGGGACCTCAAAGATCATCTAGCTCCAATGCCATCCAACCTGGTTGCTCAAAGCCCAGTCCAACCTGGCCCTGAACACCTCCAGGGATGGAGCATCCACAACCTCCCTGGGCAAGCTGTGCCAGTGTCTCACCACCCTCAGAGTGAAGAATTTCCCCCTAATTTCCAATCTAAATCTCCTCTCTTCCAGTTTGAAGCCATCACCCCTTGTCCTATCACCACGAGCCTTTGTAAAAAGTCCCTCCCCAGCCTTCTTGTAGACCCCCTTCAGATACAGATGAAGGTACGTATGGAAGAATCACACCATGGAAACACCTAAATTCATCAGGAACAGCCCCACACTCAGTTGTCCCAAGCTGGGGCAGGAGGACTCACATCTCCCAGCGCTTGGAGAAGGCAGAAAATTTCTGGTGTGGCTTTTCCCCTTGACACACAAACACTTTTAAGATGATGAAACCATGTCATCTGTACTTTATCTTTCTGAGCTCTGGCAGTTTTATTAGGAGTTTGGGAAGAAAACGTTGGGTTTTTTTTTCTTTCCTCCTTCAGGAAGAAGCAAAAACATTTGGGCAAAATGGAATTAAAAAACAAAACCAAACAAAACCCAACGGAGCTTCTGGCCTGCTTTCGGATCTCAGCCTTGTCCCCGTGCCAAGTTCATGAACGTCGAGGGGAGGTGGGCTGGGGAGCTTTTGTTTTGCTTTGTTTTGACATAGCTAAAAGGTTTTCCTGTAATCAGCCGACCTCTAAAGAAAACAGCAAGTTTAGCACACCCTGAGCGATCTCCCCTGCTGGGTCTACTCCCATCGGATCAAGTCAAGAGCTATCTAAATTGTCACCAAGATCCATACGAACTCCTCGCTGAAAATGGGAATATGACTGTGTCCCTCATTAGCTTTTTAATTAGGTCCTTCCTCCGTGACATCAGGATTGGACACAAATTTAATTATCCAACTGTAGAAGTGTTTCAAACTACTTATTTATACTTTTTATACATTTTTTTCCTGTTTTTTTAAGAGTGGCTTTGACTCAAAGCATCTTCTCATGCTCTTTCTGAACTTCTCACCATCAACCCCGCCCCGCCCTCTCCCTCATTCTTCTGTGATCCCTGGAGCTGGATTTCCCACCAAACATCAACCCTGAAGCTCACCACAGCAACATCTACCCTGAACTGTTAACAAGAGTCTCCTCATTTTCATAGAATCACAGAACAGTTTGGGGTTGGAAAGGACCTTGAAAGGTCATCTAGTCCAACCCCCCTGCAGTGAGCAGGGACATCTTGCACTAGAGGAGGTTGCTCAGGTATTGTGGTACCTTCACCTGGGCCACTTGCCCAGTTGACACCGAGCACACCACCGATAACGCAAGACAAATGGGTAAAGGCAACAGATAAAATTGATGTAGATGTCCACCAAGAAATCCCACCACCAAAGGAGACTGTTGTTACGGACCTTTCTTAGAGGGACCAGGGCCCACACATGAGCTCCTGGGGCAGCAAGGAGACCCAGAAGGGTGAAGAGATCCCTGCCTGGCTTCCCAGGAGGCAGCTTTCTGCTGGCAAACAAGCAACGTGGGCATCACCAATGAGTGGATGAACCTGTGGTCCTTCCTCCTTTATCTGCCAGCACACGCGGAGGGCATCTGTGCTTAAAAAAAATTGGCTGGACTGGTGTCAGCACAACGTGTCGTCTGGCCAGGGCCAGGTCTGAGACCAAGCTCAGCATGTCTCGCGCCCGGTAATCTCTCTTGGCTGACCTTAAGCGGCATTTGCAAGCCCGGGACAGAGACATGGCCCCCATCTTCTCCTGCTCGTCAAGTTGGAAGAGATGGGAGACACAAGCCCTGGAGGTTTTTATGGGTTTTTGCATCTGTTCTTGAGGGTCCTCAGGGCAGCTCAGGACACTCCAGTTGCAGTTTTGCCCCTCGTGTTACCAGCAAGTGCTGTTTTAGAAGGATCTCAGGATAAAACATATCCCCCAAACTCTTCCTCGAGAAGCAAACAGGCATTACATCAAGGGGAGGAGAACACCAAGCATGATGTGCAACCACACAGCTCATCAAAGCAAAGACAAACGGGCACCAAAAAGGGAAATTTTACTTCCTTTCTAGTCTCTCGGGTAATTTACAGGCTACTTGGGCGGGGGAACAAACAAAAAAAACCCCAAGAAAAATCCTTCAAAGCCAGATTTCCAGGTATGCTTTGCAAAAGCAAAGCAAAGTAGAAAAAAAAAATAAAATTAAAGGATATATTCTACTTGCAGAAAAGGGTCTTTGTGCCTTTAACGGAGTTTGTGGGCAGCCTGGAGACACCACCCACGGCAATGTTTGCCCTAAACCTTTTCTATCTCCCTGCACACAAGGGCTGGACAGCTTTGGCTTCCTCACCACCCCTCTGCTTTTGATGGCTGAAAGGTTAATTTAGAGGATGGTCACGAGCTAAGCTCCTGTTGTCTGCGGAGAAAACAACCCCTTACCTACTGCAGGGATGCCACCACCCAAGATGGCCCTTGGGGTCCCTCCACGTGCCAACACAAGAGCCCCCAAAGAGCTGGGACAGACGGTCACGTCAACACGTACTTAGGGAGCCCTTAATCTGTGGATTATTGACATGATAGACCACAACATCTCTTTAGGAGCCATTACAGCCCATCGTGTCAGTAGGTACTTACGGAGTCCTTAATCCGCGGATTGACAGGCTAGACCATGAATTTGTGTCTATGTCTAATTAGGCAGCTCTTATTACTCAGCACATACAGCAGCCACGCAGGCTAAAGAGCCTTAAGATGACTTCTTCAATTTATTAAATTTATTGTCCACCCAATCACTTAAATGGCTCCTTGCTCCTAGCGAAATAAGTCAACCTTGGATGAAAATAAACATCCACCTGAGTTTTCTCCCCCTCCGGGACTTCAGCTTGCTGAAGTTTTCTAAGGGCTGGTATCCAGAAGATGAGATGTTGCCAACAGATCTGCAACCAAGCGAGTCTGATGGGGACACAGGGGATGAAATTTGGCAGAAGGCACCAGGGGAAGGAGTCTGGGATTTCCCGATATTTGTAACAGGGCTTTGGTTCAGACTCATGTTAGCAGTGACCTACGAGCTTGGGAATGCTCTGCTCGGTCCCCTGGTGACCCAAGCAAGACCTTCCATCATCTTCACTGTGGCTGGGAAACCCTCTTGTGAAATCAAGGCTAAAAAAAGAGGTCGGGTTAGACAGTGGGTAGCGATGACTTATCCCTGAGGACATCCCCTAAAGTTCCCACTCCAACTTGGTGGCGCCTTGAGTCAACCTTCTCCCGGCCTGGCACCCAGCCCTGACCTTTGAGGGTTAATTCAAGGATGGGACACAAAAGCAAGAGAACAAACCAAGAAAGGGTCCCTGCAAGAACGTTCCTGCAGACCTACAAAGCCTCAAGAACAAGCACCAGGATGGCAGACACCAAAGCTGGCCCAGGAGGGATGATCAATATATACGTGCGAAGGAAGCCCAGCTCCCCAACACCTCCTACACCACAAGACGGCAAAAGAAAGACCCAACTTAAAAACTGCTGAGTTCACGGAGTCCACCAAACCAGAAATTTGATTCATCAACATCCTCTTAGTCACCGCTACTGTCTAATTATGGTGATTAATCAATTACGACGACTGGAGAAGAGAAGAACCTTTCTTTGTGCCCATTTTCTTTAAAGGCCGCAGCTACACGGGGAGGAAAAAAAAAAAATAAATGAAAAAAAAAAATAAAATGACGCAGGCACACACCAAAAATGCCTGTCTGGCTGTCTCCGGCGGTTAGAGAGGAGCCAGCTGACTCCAGTTTCCTCCGTACCAGGCTTGGGGCCTCATCAGCCATGCAAATTATAGAGTAACGTGCTGTCTGAAGGCCGAATTTCGACTCGGCTCAGAGAAAAGCCTTAGAGGAAGGGTGGGGATGCAGGCGGCAGCCAAATCCATTCATAATATTTACAGTAAATGGGCCTCTTTGCTGTTGTTTAGTATACAGGCAGGCTAATTATTTTTTGAAGTTTTAATTTCAAGAGCCTTCTTTATCTGCCTCTCCTTCTGCGCTCCCCAAAAGAGGTGTGGGAAAAACTTTTGCCTCGTTTCGAAAAAGCGGTAGGACGGGAATCCCTTCCCCAAGCTCCAAGCCGGCGGTGGGGTGGGACGAAGAGGTGCTTCAAGAAATCAGCACCCTTCTGGAAGGGTGTTCCTAAGATCCACGGGGTTTTTAAGACCCTTGGGCCACCTGGAGAGGCTTGAGGGCAAGCAGAAATCCCCCCAGCAATCTCAGTTTGGCGGCTGTTCTCCTCTGCTGGCAGGCATGTCCTAGGATTTGCTGGCTTGGGAGGTGTTGCAGGATGCTCCACTGCCCCGTGTACCCCTCCAACCTCATCCTCTGCCTTGATAGCAACCCAGAATAATCACATTTTAATGATAATGAGCCAAGAGGCTCCTCTGGAAAACCCAGGAAGCCCAAGCCAGAGTTCATGAGACCATGAGACCATCAACCAGCTCAAGGTTGGTACCAGCCCCAGCTCCCACAGATGAGCAAACACCTCCGTGCTTCATCCTCAGAAGCCACCAAGACACACCTCTTCTCCACCCATACCCAACCCAGCTCTCCACCAGAAACCTTCTGAGAAGGAGAAACCAGCACACAAAAGGCTCCTGACTTCACGCAAATCAGACCCAAGGATGATGAGCTTGCCAAAATATCTCTCCCAGCTTGGGTTGTCCTGAAGGCTCCCATGACACCATCCTGCCCATCACACTTCCAGCATAGGGAAAAGCCACCAACACGGACACCAAAGCCACCAAAGGCCACCAGGCCACATCACAGCCCCCCTCAATGCAGCCACCAAGCTCGGTTTTTAGAGGATGACCTTAAAATGCTTTTGCACTTAAAGTTTCAAGGTTGGGGAGGGGGTCACTTGGTACCCGGCGATGCCCCCGGGGGAGGGCAGGGCCACGGCCCCCAGGAAAAGCCACAGCTCTCCCCCGGCAGCGTGTTGCTATGCGGGTTACACGGAAAAAAAACCTTGTAAAGACCTTAACAAAACCCGAAGCAGAGCCGTGTAGGGTTTCCAAGCGGATACCTAATACCCAGATGTGTGTCAGGATTTCCCCCCCCCCACCACCCCCCCCCCCCCAACTGCATTCCACGCACACGGCACCGCCG
>VZZY01025356.1:0-10324 GCA_013400335.1 Eurystomus gularis | reverse complement strand
GGGGGGAGCGGCGCGGAACGGCTTTGGGGCGGGGGGAGAACAGCTCCGGAGTTGGACAAGGTGCTTCTTCCCCGGAGAGCAGATACCAGCGGGGATCAGAGGCATAGTGAAACATTCCCGGCCTGCTGGCGAGTTCGGAATGAAATGTCAGGCGGCCAAGCGGTCCCTCAAACCAGGCGAGGTCCCACCGCCCAGGAGAGGCAGAGCAGGGAAAGATGCTGATGCTTCTCCAGCCTCCCAAGGTCTTTTTCTCATCTTTTTGGTGCAGAGGAGTTGGGAGGGAGAAGATGAAGCTGCACCTGCTCCAGAAGAGCCTTGCCTCAAGCCTCGCAAAGCACTGGTCCAGCACCCATTAAGCATCATCACTCAATGTCCACCAGCTCCAGGAGACCCTGGGGCGGTGCCAGAATAAGGGCAAGTCAACGGGATTGGGCTGAAATCTGGGTTTGGTATTTTATGAATAACCCTTATGAATGAAGCCTGGAGAAGAGAAGGCTCCAGGGAGACCTTCTTGCGGCCTTCCAGTATCTGAACGGGACCTACAAGAAAGCTGGGGAGGGACTTTTTACAAAGGCCTGGAGTGGCAGAACAAGGAGTAATGGGTTCGAACTGGAAGAGGGGAGATTTAGATTGGAATTAGGGGGAAATTCTTCACTCTGAGGGTGGTGAGACACTGGCACAGGTTGCCCAGGGGGGTTGTGGATGCTCCATCCCTGGAGGTGTTCAAGGCCAGGTTGGACGGGGCCTTGAGCAACCTGATCTAGTGGGAGGTGTCCCTGCCATGGCAGGGGGGTTGGAACTCGATGATCTTCGAGGTCCCTTCCAACCCAAACCATTCTATGATTCTATTCTATGAATAAAGCAGCAGAGGTGGTGAGGACACAAGCCAGCTCATGTTGCTTTCCCTCTATGATGACCAGCTCTGGCCTTACTGGAGAGCTTTGCTTTGCCAGCAGATCCAGCACCATTCACCTTTCCTGCAGGACAGCCACATTCTCACCCATCACAGGCACCACAACCTTCTATCAGCTCAGACCTACCAGTCCTACACCACACATCGCTCCAAGGGAGATGTCCAATGCTTGGTGGAGAGCATCCCATGAAGACCCAACACCAAAACCATCAAGCACCATTCAGCTCACTCCTACCCTCAGAGCAGAGCTCCTCCATGGCTTGTACAGGAATTCAGCTCCCACCCATCAGATGCCACCGAACAACAGGCTGGCCACCTCCAGACTCTCCAAGCATGGCTCATGCTTTGGTCATAACCAAACACATCTGCTGAGAACGAGTCAGCTCTAAATACAGGAAAAACCAGCCTCTGCCTCCTATTCATGGAAATTATTTTTATCTCCAATGGGATATTTTTGCTCCCTTCTGTAAGCACCCCAAGGACAGAAAAGATCTGGACTGGCAATACCTGAACACAACAGTGGGAGACACCAAGAGGAGACCTGACCTACACAAAGAGTGACCACCGTTCAAAATAAAGATGTACAAAAATAAATAAAGGCAAGAATATAGAACTGAGAGCCAGCAGCAGCTAAGGGGGAGCGAGGGGTACATCAGCTGGAGAAGGGGATGGCTGAGGAAGAAACAGCAGAGGTGGGATGAGAAGAGGACATCAGCACGGTGTGGAGGACTACCCAATATTGCATTCCTTGGCCAGGAGGGTGAACAAAGTGGAGGGAGGGAAAAGAGCAGCTCAAATCGGTTCTGGCAAAGAGAAAACACTCCCCATACATCCCCCCCAGCTCTGCCGCTCCCCCTCCCACATCCTCCAGCACCTCTGGAATCCATCACTGAAACTGCCTTCAGCCTCCAGAAGGAGACTGCAACCCCAGCAGTGGCCAGACCTAAGACTCCTCATCATCGAAGGATCTTCACGGAGAGCTGCAAGGGTGCTCACTTCCATGCCACTTTTCATGCCCCTCTTGCCATTACCCTCTCAGCCCCTCCATGTGGTTTCCCTGCCAGAGTAGCTGTGAACCCCAGCGTGGCCTCCTTCCCAAATCCTCAGCGCTGAGAGCCATCTGCCTCATTAAGTCCTGCCCTTCCAGCTTCCAGGTGTTATAACAGGTCTACAGACTTTGAACACCGCTACTACACCTGCATCCACCGCCCATCACTTGATGGCCAAAGCCTACAATGCTACAGGAACCTACCATGACCATCCACCCGTGATGTCATCTTCCTCAGCCTCCTAGTATCAGAACTAGGGCTCTTTTTTCCTTTTCTGAGGTTGACAGAGAAATTGCGGATCCTCCCTCCCTGGAGGTAGTCAAGGCCAGGTTGGATGGGGATTTGAGCAACCTCATCTAGTGGTAGGTGTCCCTGCCCATACCGGGGGGGGTGTCGGAACTAGATGATCTTCAAGATCTCTTCCAACGCAAACCATTCTACGATTCCTAAAGCCATCCTTTCCTCCAGGAACCACAAATCCAGCGTCTGAAGGGATGAGGGCTGCTGGATCCTCCACCCAGCATCACCAATCCCCCATCTTACCCAAGGTAAGACCAAGCCAAAGCGCTCCCAACGTACCCCGCCAAGAACTCACTGAAGCCTTCTTCCAATACACTCCTCCGCTAACTAAAATACGCAGGGAGGTGTAGGGAACCCAAAAAAAAAAAAAGGCGGCTAAAAGTGAGCTTTGGAGGACGGCTGCAAAGTGCGTTTATTTTCCTTTCTCGCCTGGGTCTCTCCAGTTGGGAATTTGCAGCGCGCGGAAGGGAGATGCCAGTAAATCAGCGCAAATTCAAAACAAATGCTCTTTCATGTGGAGGCATTCGGCTTTGTTTCAGGGCTTGGGGTAGCTAACCGTATCCCTCCATGAGTCAACTCTCCTATCAGCTCCTCATTAAACTAAATGGCTACAATTACATTTGGGGAGGAAAAAAAAAAAAAAAAAAAAAAAGAAAAAAAAAAGAGCAGTTAATGATGGTAAAAAGGTTCCGTTTCCAGGCGTCGGTGGGCGAAGCTCTGATAAGGCCCCCCCCAAAAATTCAACTCAATGAAATGATTAAAATATATGAGAATAAGTTGAAAACTGCTTTTTTTGGGGGGGGGACACGACACGTGCTTTCTTTTTGGGGAGGAGGCCCTACCAAGGAGCTGGGGCTTCCCTTCGGGAGGCACCGGGAAGGAGCCGCGCGTTATTTCCTGCAGCCCCAAGCCCCCACCTCCCGCCTTCCCTTCGGGAGCCGAGCAGCCAGACGAGATGTTATCGAGAGGCCGAACCTTACAGAAAGCCCCCTTTTTCAAAGCGACTACTTCCTCTGCTTATTTCATGTGGCATCCTGTGGAACCGAACCCTCTTCTCCTCCCCTCCGCAACGGGTGTATTTTCAGAGGGGGGGGGAAGAAAAAACGGCCAAGAAAAAAAGATCTAACAACATCCTCATTGTGTTGGTTTGCTTCTTGCCTTTTCTTTTTTCTTCCCTAAATTTATAAGCTCCAATAGCAACAAAAAAAAAAAAAAAAGAAAACCCTCAAAGTCTTCTGCATTAAAAAAAAATTTTAAAAAACCAAAACACAGCGACGAGTTTCTCTGTTCCTTCTCCCCCTCCGCTTGATTAATTCTCATTAGGGCCTTCGAACAAACAACACGCTCCCCTCTCAAGTAACGCACAGGGTATGGATTACACCCAAAGAAAAACAAACAAGGCTCGCTTCAAGACATCCCCACTGAGCACAATTCCTGGAGAGAAGCAGGGGTAGATATATGGGCGGCCACCACTGCCCCAGCTCTGGAAGTCCAGTTTTGGGGTGCTGGATAAATCGTTAAATGGGGGAGATGTCCCCAACAAAAGGAAGCGCCTTCAAACAGCAGCGAGTACACGCAGGGATGTGGTTTCAGACTCCCAATCGTGGAGTTGGGTGGTTCAAGGTGGGAGATGAGGTGCTGGAAGTATCACACCTTGGAGAAGGTTTTGGGAGTTGGACTAGATGACCTTTAAAGGTCCCTCCCAACTCAAACAGTTCTATGGAAAGCCCAAGAGGGGGTGGGGAGACCGCTCTCCAAACCCCCATCCCAGAATGGCACTTGGAGGCCGGAGGAGATAATGGCAAAAACAGAGTTGTGGGAAATGGCAGAGTATCTCAAGTTGGAAAGGACCCATAAGGACCATGGAATCCAACACCCTCTCCAAAAAGCAACGTCACCTTTCCTCCCTGGGCACCACGAGGCTCACACACGAGATACAGGATGCTGGTTACCCTACCAAGAGCAAAGCCCAAGCGTGGCTCTCATCCGGGAGACAAGAGGTGCCACCACCACCACCACCAAGTCAAGGAGAGCTTGACACCAAATCCTTCTGCAAGGCACAGCTGCACCTGCTCTGATAACCCACGCATCCCAACAAACAGGTGACCAGCATCACTCAGCCTTCCCCAACAGGCCCGTTCCTGCCTCGCTCCGAAAATTAATGGAGCCTGAGGCCAGAATTCAAAGGAAATACGGGTTTTTAGGGACAGAGAACCTCGCCTAGGATTCAACACATCCTCCGCGTGAGAGGAACATGGCTGCTACCGAAACAAAACCCAATTCCCCCTTCGAGCACGACACGCACCCCGAGAACACCCCAGCGTCGCTTCGCCTTTCGACAGGACCCTCGGTCAACGCAACCCGCGGCCAAAACGGAAGGGCGACAAGAGATGTCTTACCTGAAAGCCCCCCAGGGGCTAGACAATTAGTTCCCCCTGTTTCAGTGGAGGAAGGCACAGAGTCTGGACAATCTGCTGGAGAGGAGGAAGAGAGAGAAAATAAATAAATAAATCCGCATACAGGCGGTTCCTCGCAGGCTCCCGGCGTCGCCGCCAGCAGAACACACATTCCAAAGGGTTTACCAGGAAGCGATTACTAATTGCCCGCGCAGAGACGGCGGCTCGTCAAGAAGCATCCACCCTAACTCGTCGCCTCCACCAAGGCTGCGCGCTTGCGCTTTGCCACCAGCCAACGCTGATTATAGACCGGCAAAAAATTACAGCCTGGCCGCCACCGCTCCGGTCGCGTCACCAGGGAACGAGCTCGAGGTTGTCGCTCGTTCTGGTGGAAGCGAGCTCCTGAAATCGTGGTTTTACGCACCCGATTTAGTCAACACCTGTAACGTGACCCAAACGGGAACCGAAAGGGAAACGTCTCATCGCCGCCCTTCTGCGGCGAACAGTCTCCGTTTGTGTTCCTCCACTTGGTTTGTTTCACCGCCAGCTGCTGGTGGATCTTACAGCCCGCTGTCACCTTCTGGGACAGGTGGGCAACTAGACCTACTCCTCCACGCACCACCAGAGAGCAAGGGCAGGGTCAAACTTGCTGCCCCATGAGAAGTTTCTCCTGATGCACAGAGGTGTTTGAGGTCAAGGTTTGGACCTTCCCATCCCTAGCTTGCTCCTCCAGGTGACAACAGCCAGAAGCCAACACTGGTACTCTGGTCCTGCTCCAGCTTTTCCGTCACTACCATGGCAGAGACAAGCTCAAGGACAAGCCTGAGAAGATCCATGAAGCTCACACAACCTTCTGGTCTTCAGCAGGGTCTCGGGGAGTTTGGCTTTTATCAAATTTGGCCACCCTACTGACACCATTTTGCTCACGGCTGTATCTCAAAGGAAGGGCCACCACCAGGAGGGCCGCGATAACCTTCTCCCTACTGATCAAAGCCATTTTTCCAGATTTCATCCCCGAAATCCCAGTGAAAAACCCAATTCCTGTCTGCAGAACCTCATTTTATCAGGGCAAAGTAGAAGCTCGAACAGGAATATACAGTTGAACAGGATATACTTAATCAAACCGAAAACAATAGAGGAGACAGGAAATGGACTTACTTGTGAAATACTGTCTACGATACACTCTCTAAACGCCTTGTCCTGCTTTCAAGAAAATCTTCCCCCCCCCCCTTTTTTAACCCTTTCTAACCCAGGCAGAAGATTCCCCAAGCCCTTCCCCCAAGGTGGCTTCAACTGCTTGGGCTACAGGTGCTTTATGAACACGGGTTGGACCATCCTGCCCTGTGCTGGGCTCCATCTGCCCCCGCTTACAGCTCCCTGAGGGATGAAGGACACCGTCTGCCCGCTCCATGTTGTCTTACTCTTTGGATCGTACGTGACCAGGTCTTCTCCTGCCATCCTGTCTGATGTGCTAAGAGAGAATCGGATCCCAGCTTAAAATGCATAACCCCAGCAAGGGG
Source organism: Eurystomus gularis (assembly GCA_013400335.1). Classification (NCBI taxonomy): domain Eukaryota; kingdom Metazoa; phylum Chordata; class Aves; order Coraciiformes; family Coraciidae; genus Eurystomus; species Eurystomus gularis. The sequence goes on along the minus strand of VZZY01025356.1, from coordinate 4,146 downwards.
TCCAAGGTCAGGTTGGCCGGGGCTCTGAGCAACCTGCTCTAGTTGTCCCTGCTCAGTGCAGGGATTGGACCAGATGACCTTTAAAGGTCCCTTCCAACCCAAACCATTCTAAGACTTTATGATTCTATGAATGGGGTGATGAGCTTTCCTGACTTTTACAGCTGTCAGCACCCTTCCGGTGTCCCATCAACCAACAGCCAGTTCCCTTCATCAATGAACTACCCTCTGAAGACTCTTTAGAGAACAAAGAGCTGATGCACCTCAACTCCAGACCAAGGACGATGGTCAGGTGTGAATAAGCCCAAAACCAGGACCTTCCTGGGCTCTCTGCCCTACACATTGCTGGCTTCATACCTGCATTCTTCCCATCACCCACAGATCTGCCAAGGGTTCTCACTAGCAGGAGATACTTAGGCTCATTTTATCTTCAGCACAGAGGAGGTCATAAGATCAGAAGTTTACCCAAGCCCACTGCACGTGGATCTCCTCCCAGAACTGCCTTCGCGCAATAGAAAACCATCACAGAGACATACAATTATTCCTGGTGGCCCCCAGCCCAACCTTGCAGAGCTTCTGAACAGTTCCTAGAAGCTACCAAACCTCCAACTCCCCTGAAGACTGCTGTCACGGGGAGGGGCATTTGGCTCTGCTGCGACATCTCAGTGGGTTTCCCGCACTCTCATACTCCAGCACTACCACAACCAGTCACTCAGAAGTACAACAGACACAGCCACTTGCAGCCCCTTGCCCAACTTAATGGTGGGTCAAAGTACCTGCTTGAGCTCTTTGGGGCCATCACTACCCATCTTGCTTCCAACACAGCCGCAAGCTCCTGCGGGGACATCAGAGATGCTGGGCACTCACATGCCTCGAGGATTGCAGTGAGCCACCATCAACCCATCCCTGCAACCACCTCACGTAAGGCAGAGGGAAAGTCCTCTCCTTGATCAACAAGCAAGCCAATCTGGACCTAACCCCTTCCTGCAGGTAACTCTGCTGTCAAGGGCAGATCTTTCTGCTCTCCGTCGAGTACACAGTGACCTACCCTATCAACACACAGCCTGATGTGACATTTCACTGCCCACAGCAGATCTCCAGCTTCCTGTCCACCCCTGCTTTCCTCCAGCCAGCAACACAGCCTGTCCCGACTTCCATCATCTCCAAAAAAAAAAAGTAATCCCCATCATAATGGTTTTAAACTAAAAGGAGGTAGATTTAAACTCGATATAAGGAAGAAACTATTTACGTTGAGGGTGGTGAGACCCTATCCCAGGTTGCCCAGAGAGGTGGTCAATGCCCCATGCCTGGAACCATTCCAGGTGAGGTTGAATGAGGCAACCTGCTCTAGTTGCAGATGTCCCTGCTCAGAGCAGGGGCCTTGGACTAGATGACCTTTAAGGTCTCTTCCAACCCAAACCATTCTATGACCATGGGCACTGGTGACCCAGGCCAGAGCCCACACTGCTCCAGGTATTCCTGCCTGTCCACGTGAAGCACTTGGGAGACGTAGCCCTAAATGCTTCAGTATTTTTATGAGCACTACCAGGCTCGATGGAAAAGCAGAAGTTTTCCTGCTGGACGCACATTCCCAGCTCCACTGACGAATGGACCAGGGACCACAGCCAGACCAGGGTCCACAGTTGGACCATTCCCACCTAAGGTCCCAGAGGAGCAGACGGCTCAGGAGCACCAGCCAGGTAAAAAACTTCACACCTTCCCACCACCATCTCCTGTCCCCCTCCAAACTCAACAACCCCCAACAGCGAGCAAATCCTCAACACCCAGCCTGGAAATCACCGCAGGAGATGGCCCCGACGTCGGGATGGGAAAAACCCTCGGTCCCTCCGCAGAGGAAACGCCGAGAAACCCTGAGCTTGCAAAACCCACCTGCAACAACAACAACAGACTTCCAGGCTCCGCTGGCGCCTGTCGCGGCCCCGGTAGGCAAGAGCTCAGCTGCCAAATGGATTTTTCTTTTTAAAAAGGAAGAAAAAAAAAAAGGAGGACTTTTTGGTGAGTAACCCAGTTGTTTCTGCGCTTCCGATGGGCAGCGTTAATCACTTCCTATTGGCCGATAGGAATGACTTTTCCTTTCGAAATGGCACATTCATGTTCTGCGGCTTTTCTGTTTACACACATTTTGCTACCTTATGTCAACACTTGCTAATGAATAAATAGATCGCTCGGCTACGCTGCAAATGAGGTCCTGGCAGAGGCAGATTGGACGTTTAAGCCCTGCTAAGAGATTCAGCCCAACGTCTTCACGGGAAACCCGAGGCAAGCTTTAACCCTTCTCTCCGGCAACCCTTGGCATCCCATCCTGGGATGGTCACTGGGTAGAAAAAGCCGTAAAAGCAGAAAAAGCAACTTTTCGGGGAGCCTTCCCCGGCAGGACGCAGGTGAGACCGGTGCCAAGCTCAACCCACGCGACCCTCAGAGCATCTGGTGGAACCTCTGATGACCCTTCCTGCCTCCCGGCCTGTGCTCGGGATGTTGAGCCTACTCCCGTTGTATCCCTCTTTCATTCATGAGCTTTTATCTCCTGTTTGGTCAGGGTGAAGCAAAATATTTTAGGCTTTGCAACCCAACTGTTTGTTAAACAGCTTTGCTTATTTCCACAAGGCAGGAAAAGGCTTTTCTGAAGAGCCTGCAGAGAGGAACGACAAGAGGCCAGCCTCTGAGGGAGCAGTGGGCAAGGTGGGACCCCACCATGGTGCCCCACGTGTCCAGAGCAACCTCAAGCTTGCAGTTCCTTTCAATCCCGAGCAACTCAAGAGCAGGAACTGCTCTTCTGGCCAAAGAAAACTCTCAAAAGACCTGATATCGATCTTCACAAGTACCTTTTTCTTGCCTCCCGGCACCATGTCTCTCCTGCCTGCTGTGACAGAGGGCTACGACCACAGAGACCACCATTACCACAGAGACCACCTTGACCACAACGACCACCACAACCACAGCGACCACCGCACCCATCATGACCACCACGACCACAAAGACCACCACGACCACAAAGACCACCACGACCACAAAGACCACCACGACCACAAAGACCACCACGACCACAAAGACCACCACGACCACAAAGACCACCACGCTCCAGCCAACACTCCAGACCCACTAATCCTCGAGGAGCCCAGGGCTGCTCCTGGCCGAGCATCCCCCCTGCCCGCCCTACTTCCGAACCTCTCCATCTCTCCTCCTCCTCCTTCCAGCCCAATTTATCTGGCACCGGGCGCGCTCGCTGCCAACCGAGAGTTTATGCAGACAACCGCAGAAGAGCTGGTGCCAGCCTCAAATGGGCTTCTCCCCTGGCACCCTGACATTCAATTACAAGCAACACGCGCGCCAAGCACTCAAAATAAAACAAAATAAAATAAAATCCTAACTTTCCAACCCTTTTTTCCTTCCTTTTCCAACCTGGCAGGGCAGGATTCAGCTCCTTCAAAAGCATGATTCCTCCGTTTCTCAAGGCGCACCGGGAATCCCAACCACCAGGGTGATGGATCCCAACTGAAATCCCCACCCCATTCACCCAGGGGGGTGGGATCGCTGCTATTCCCAACCGGAACTCTGGCTTTTCCAAGCAGCAAGAAGTTCTTTATTGAAAGACTGGTCAGGCACTGGACCAGGCTGCCCAGGGAAGTGGTGGAGTCACCATCCCTGGAGGGGATGAAGGAATGAGTAGATGTGGCACTTTGGGACACGGATCTAGTGGTCAGGGAGATGCTGGGATGAAGGTTGGACTAGATGATCCTAGAGATCTTTCCCAACCTTCAACGACGCTACGAATTTTGACCCTTCCTAAAGCGTCCTCACCAGAGTTCTCCAGTCCTGCTTTGCACAGAGGTGTCTTAGATCAACCACACATTACTGCAGCGGGGTTGGACTCAATGACCTTTAGCGGTCCCTTCCAACCCAATCCATTCTATGATACCACGTTGCCCCAGGAGAAGAAAAGGTTGGCTCCCCCCTTCCCAACACACACATTTTTTTGGGGGGGTACGCATTGAAATAAATAAAAAAAAAGAAGTCTGCTTACCAGTTGGTTTGAGAAAATCCATCGGGTATCTGGAGTAGGGTGGAGGGGGAGACTCTGGAATTAGAAAAGTACAGAGAAAATAAAGGCAGAGCCATGAGAGGGGAAAA
>VZZY01025355.1:9310-53926 GCA_013400335.1 Eurystomus gularis | reverse complement strand
TCCTGGCCAACCCAGGACAGTTAATTAAATTATACAAGAAGAACAACCAGCTGTCTCTAAGAATTAATAGATTTTTTTTACTCATTCTTCCAAAGTGCATCCAGTGTTATCCTCAGAAGCATATGTAGCTATTGCAATGCAGTCTGAGTTACATAGCACTGTATGAATGTTACCTTTTTTAATGCATAGCTCATAAATCACATGGAACTAGTGATAGCTCCACCTACAGTACTTTATGTTTTCCGCTGGAAGTTAATTAAAGCAGTCCATTCAAAATGTTTAAATGTTTAAATATAAATTACATTTTGTGGGTGATAATCATTGTAAGTCTTTTGCTCCATCTGTTCTTTCCTCTTCGTTTTTACATAGTATGAGAAATATGCTGACACACTACTTTTCACATAGAATCTACCTTAACGACCCTAGTAAAATGATCCTCAAACATTCATTGACCTAGCTGTATTTTGATAAAAGCACAGATACATCAGAACTGAAAGCATTTTTTGTATTTTACACATTAGACTAGCACACAGAATATCATTTGTTGGTTTGACAAAGACCTTTTTTTTTATTTTAACTTTGGCAAATCATAATTTCCCAGAGCATTGACTTCTCCCTTATAGAATGAAAATAACATATTTCTTTGTCTTCCCTGTTTACTGTAGTAAAAGTATTAGTAGAAATGACATCTTACTGTTCTCATAAAAATGCAGTGCATACTGCCCTTTCTCTGACCTCTTAGCGCTATTGCATTCAGAAAATAGTGTGACCTACTATTTGAGTGTCAAAGGTAATTTAATTCAATATTTCTTTTTATGTAGCAAAGTAATGAACAAAATGTTTTGCAATGAAGTTAAACAATCCAATACAAGGGGAGACAAAGTTAGAGATTATTTTAATTTTTTTTGTCGCATTTTGTCATTTGCAACTAAATATGTAGTGTGGAGAACTCTAATTGGTGTGTTTTATCACATTTGAGTTTGCAGGGGAAAGCAAAAGAGGGAAGATACCTCCAGCTGAGAATGTGAGTTTCTTCATACATTTTAAGGAAAATGCTTTATTTGGAAGACATAAGCCAAAAACCATGGTATTTTTTTTCCTTTTTTTTTTTTTTTTTTTTTTAAAATTAAGGTNTTTTTTTTTTTTTTTTTTGACAACTAAGGATTTTAACCTTTCATTTTGAAATGACAATTTAGTGACTAAAAATAGTTCCAAAACTTCCTTAGTTAGTGATACAAGAAATTAATTCTAAAAATAACTATTTATAGAGATCCATCACTCCCAAGTTGAAAAAAAGAACCTTAATATCAGCTCTCAGTTGCTAATAATTATGTATACTAATTCTAATCTCTAGGATTGTAGAATGGCCCCGTGCTCGTTTAAAATTGAGGGGGGGAAGGGTGAAATAGAGAATATTTTTTAAAAATTTCCTCTTGCTGGGATTTGTACAGAAAATTAACCTTTGAGTGGTCTTTGTTTCAGCATGCAAGACAAGATAAAACACTCAGTTTGAGGCTCATATATTCACACCACAGAAAAAAATATATTTTGAGTCTTTTTGCTATACATTTATTTATTGGTACACAAGATGTGTTCTGTTCAGTTGGAATTTTCAAAAGTACTCAGCACAGTCTTTATCACTTCTAGAAGCCCACTTCCATAAGTACGCAGTCTAATTTCAGTGTAACCCATGGCTTTTTGCCATTCTCTGTTCATTTCAATGCCAATGTCAAGTTCCACTTGTTATAGGTAATTAGTTTTATTAAGGCAAACAAACTATGTTGAAAATATTCAAATATCTGAAGTTTGTTTTTTGTTGTTGTTGGCTTTTCATTATTATTTTTTAAATGTATGCTTTATTATGCCAGTAAAGTTTCTGGTAAAATACCAGACATTGATGAACATGAAGTATTCACCATATGCAGCTGTTTAGTTCCAGCTGGGCACCTCTTCATTATTCTGATTCAACAAATTTCCAAACCACAGGACAGAGAATACATCGTCAAAGAATATCTATCAAAGTCCCATGGACAGAACAATGCTGGACTGCACTACTGTTTCAAATTTTTAAATGTTTGTCTAATTCTTCTGTATAGTGTCTGGAAATGCTTTGAGAAACTTATTGGCATGAGCTGCTTTAAAGAGCTGTTTTACTTTACTAGTCTTACTTGAAATATTCACTGTTAGCTTGAATGAAATATATATGCATGTATGAATCAAGACTATTAGTTTAAGATTTTTTTTATCATTCAAATGAATAATAATAGAATGTAGAAGACCAGCCCCTCCATCTCTCATTCAATTATTGTTGAAGAAGGTTCGGCTTGATGATCCTAGAGGTCTTTTCCAACCTAAATGATTCTATGATTCTAAGAGAGTCATTTACATGACTTCAACTCAGCTGTCTAACAGCAAATTAAGGAAGTAAAAGAAGACATATCTGAAGAAGTACATAAAACCTACATATACATAAGGCATAGAAAGTTGGAGAGAGATGGGGCAACTGATGTCATCCTACTTCCTGACCATTCCAAAATATTTTAATGAATTTCTATTGGAATTTCACAGCATATCTTTTAAGCCAAAAAAGATAAAACCAGTTTCATTTTCCAAAAATGCAAGTCCACATCAGCATTGCTGCTCAGGCTGAGCCATGAGATGACCCACAGCAGCAGAAAGCTGCTCTGAGTTCAGTGACCTGTCTTAGTTCTGGCAAGAGAGTGACTATTTTGCAGTCCAGCTGCAAAGTGCACTAATGAAACAAGAGGCAAGGACAGTTGAGCCTTAAGCTCAGAATCACTACTGGAAGCTTTGTGCCAGTCTGCAGGGGGTATAAAGTGGATTTTTAGATACAGACAGTGCTTTATTATAGCTCTAATATTACAAGACAGAGGTATCTTGTGCTTTCCAAACTGACCTTCCAGATATACAGAATGTGATTTTCATCAATCTTCTAGGCTCACCTTAACTTTCTAAAAAGCACTTTTTCTGCTGCCTGATAATATGAATTAGCAACATACCCACCTGCATAAAGCTGGGACATGGCCTGAAGACATTATAAATTTCATAATCAGATTATTTGAAATCACCCCATCACCTCTATTTGACATGATCTCAAAAGTCATGTTTCTTTCAATTCCTTTGTCTCCTTCCATAGGCACACTCATTCATGTCAATGTACAGAAAGAGGCAGTAAGCAGAAGCTTGCTCTAAACGCAGAATCAGAGGTTCACTCTGGCTGAGATGAATGATTAGATTTGCCACCTGATATGAACAAGAAATAGGTGCGGTTTTTTTAGTTGTCATCGGCCTTAGTAAGCTGATTAAATGACTGCCATGGAGTGGCAGTGGTTTCTGAATATTTATTAAGCTGTGGGCTAGGGTTAGGGTTGAGGGTTTTTTTTTAATCAAGAGCTAATGTGCTAGGTTTAAATCTAATGCTTAGGAGTTCAGAGGTTTTAACAGTTTAGCATTTGAGCCTGGCCAAACTCTTGAGTAATTGCTATTGCATGATCAAGTCCAGCACTAGAAGTTAGAATTCATAATGCTTCCAAGGTGAGAGCTAAGCGCAAACGCTCACACAGCTTCCCAGGCTGTCTGTACAGATTGGTGCTTGGAAAGCACTATCATTGTTGGTATATGGTATATGTCAACAAAGGCTGAGAAAATAGGCAGCATAACATAGTTTTAAAACATGCAGGAAAAAGTCTATTTAGATTATTTGAACAGATTTAACTACAGCTAATATTTTCAAGAGGAGATAAGTTTGAAAACATTCTGAAGTTCTTTGGTTAAAAATGCAACTTTGAAACCATTCTGGTGAAAGCTGGATTAGAGAGCAGACTACCAGATTTGTATTTATTATAAATATTAGGAATACACAACAGTTTATTATGTTAATGAGGCCATCTGCAACTTGTGGTTGAAGCTGTATTGCACGATTCAGAAACAAAACAAATAAATACATAAAAACTTCTCTATGGCAATACACATACTTACCCCTCCACAATAATGCAGACTTGGGCACTTTTTTTTAATAATAAAAATCCATAGAAAGTTTGAAAACCTACAGTCTTTTGAAGTATTTGATATACCATTCCAGTCTGGGTAACTGATCAATAATGAAGATGCAGGAAAATAAGTTATAGGGTGACAGGAAAGCACACCAGTAGAAAAAAGAGACGTGCTGGTTTGGAACCTGATTAATGGGAGTCTTCCCAGTATCTCACTCAGTAATTCAGAAAGTAATGTTGCATTACACCCTGAGTGCTCCTTTGGTTGCTCAGCTTGAGAGTTTAATAACAAAACATGAGTCTGTTCACAAGAGAGAAACTGGAGTACCAATGAGGCTTGGCACAACTCCTCTTGTACTTATCATTTCAAAAACAAAAGGGTTATAGAGATCAAGCAATCTGTTGTCAACAGTCTGATACTATGGAGACAAAGATGCCATATTCACCACTGTAATTCCCAAAGTAAAATTTCTTAGTACCTCATAATTTAACCAATTGAAGGGTAATCTATGCTTTATGAATTAAAATATTACTGGGTATTTAACAAGCAAAACATGAGTTATGAAACAGCAGTAATCTGAATGTCTACTGCATATATTTCACCGCAGAGAACAAGGATCACTGAAATGTACAACTGATGATAAAAGGATCCTGCTGTCTGGGTTACAGAGAGGTAGGTATATTTTTAAGCCATTTAGGTTTTTGCATTAATAAATTCCACAATGAAGCACCAGAAGAAGCTGGGTCAAGTTATGAGGAGTTAAATGTGAAACTAAGAGAAGTTTAGCAGTGGACGTCCCCAGTTCTTACCCCTAATTTATTAAACATTTATCAAGTGATTTTTGAAAAACAAAAAGAAAAGCTTTGGATTAGAAATATATTTGCTGCATTAAGATCGTAAGCATTTTCATAATTTTAAATATTTTTATCCAGAGAGTTCTAAGGAACTTCTCTTTTTGTTTGTTAAAATAAGGGAATATTTTTTTATTTCCTTATTTTCAAGGCTGTGCTAGCTAACACCCTGTGTACTACAAGGATTCATTCTATCAGAATAGTTTTGGGATAAAACCAGCAAAACAAATGAAACCTAATGAAAAGATTTCATTTTGAAAATGTTACTATTTCTAAGCAATATTCTAGATTTGCCAAAATTATTGTGACAGAAAAACAAGGTTTGAGATATTCCTTCAGAAATGTCCACCTTCAAGTCCAACATTCTGGATGCTAAAGCACTGGTTTATGGCAGGGAAAGAGTGGTTTTCTTCAAGTGGGTGAAGCTTTCATTATAGTTTTTAGCTTGATGAATAAGAATGTCTTGATCAAAAATCATTCAGGAAGCAGTATTTTCTCAGCTCTTTGTTGCTATTATAAGTGAAAACAAATTACATTTTTTGTAATGATATTAATAGTATAATTCTGAAATCTAAGAACCATAATATAGACTTGACATTTCACCTTTACAATTTATCTATATCCATGTGTTTCACAAAATTACCCTAATAGAAAATATAGAACTTCAAAACTAGAGTTGTCTTGCACAGTATTTCTTGTGTGGTATGGAAATACCAGCCCACTGAACTCTGCAACAGCAGAAGGGTCAGCTCCATACAGCAGCTTTAATTATGCAAGACAAATTCAGCACCTTAAAGAACTGTATTTTAAATAAGGTAGAATAGAAATGCAATGGGTAGATGTCAGAAAACTAAGAAGCCACAGTATTAAGTCATTAGGGTGCTTAAAAAGGGTTGTCTTTCTCAATCCTCCTTTTCCTATTAGAAACAGTCATTGCTAGAATGGGATTCACTTTCAGATGTTTCTGGTTATGCTCTCAGCATTATGTTCCCTGTTAACTCACACTGATCTGATGTGAAATGATGTTCTCTGCAGGAGTTCTCAGTTTTTCAAAACCACAGCTCTGTGGTATTTTTCTGTCTTTTTAATACTGTAATTTTGGTTTATTTAAAAATGAATGCTATATGTACTGATCTTGGATACTGCTTTATTTAAAAAGCAACTCAGAACGGATTTCTTTTGCAATTTAAGATTTGACAGTGTGCTCAGATTGTTTTGTTAAGTAGATATGAAATAAAATAGACAATGATAAATTTTCATTTGCACTGGAGACAGTGCAATATATCTTACTCAAAGAGCTCCATTCCACTACACAAAGATTTGTTTGGAAGCCCACACAGTTAGGCATGTTCAGTCAAAAAGGCTCTTGCAGTGCATAGATGATAAATTCTTAATGCAGGTAGTGAAGGAACCAACAAGAAGAGGTGCACTGCTGGACCTTGTATTAACAAATGAAGAAGGACTAGTTGGGGACAGCCTCGGCGACAGTGATCACGACATGGTGGAGTTTAGTATTTTACAAGGTAGAAGCAGGGCAATAAGTAGGATTACAAATCTGGACTTCCGCAGGGCTAACTTTGTATTCTTCAAAGATCTACTTGCAGGAATCCCATGGGCTAACACTCTGGAGGGTAAAGGAGCCCAAGAAAGCTGGTCAATTTTAAAATACCACTTCCTCCAAGCCCAAGATAGGTGCGTGTAGTGGGTCTGGCTGAGCTGGTATTCCACATAGCAGCAGTGTTTTGTGCTGGGAGCTAGAAGGGTGCTGATAACATACCCGTGTTGTGACTGCTGAGCAGTGGTTGCACAGCACCAAGGCTCTTCCCAACATTCACCCCCTTGGGGTGGGCAAGATCTTGGAGGAGCCCTAGATTCTATGGTCCTGCTCTGGCAGGAGGGTTGGACTTGATGATCTCCAGAGGTTCCTTCCAACCCCTAACATTATATGATTCTATGTGCAGTAAGCTGCACAACAAGAATGGGGCTTGAGATGCCCCCTTTCCACTCCTTTACCCTTGAGGGGTGGAGAGGGTGAAATCACAGTTTTAAAAGTAATGGTGTTCCATCTCTTCTATAGCTTCCTCTTGACTGAGAAATGAAGTGTGATCAGTGTCTGGCAATAACTTCAGGACTTGTGGCTTGAACAACCTGTACTGTTTGCTGCTGTGGAGGCTCTGGGTTGAAATGGAGTGCTCTACTGCATGAGCAACTGTTGGACTGTGTCAAATAACATTGAAAAATAAACACAGTGGCCTAGGATCTACATTCTTTATTTGGAAACTTATCTTGCCTAAAAGCTCTGATATAATGGAAATATATAATTCTTTTTCTTTTTCTTTTTTTTTAAATTTTGAGCAGGTCTTAATGTGGGTTGTGTCACTGGAAATGTCTATAGCAAAGGACAAAGGCATACTTCTCAGATGCTTTGTCTTGGAGCCTGCATTAACCATTGACCATCCCATTTTTACAGAGGTTTTAAAACCAGCTGGGCAGACAGGAGAGATCTACAGTGTTCCCAAGAGGTTACCTGGACTGAAAAATCTGGCACTGTGGAGCACAAGTAGAAATTACTTTCTCCATAGTAAAGATATTAATATCTATGGATAGAAATCAAAAATAGTAGGATGAAGTTTCTGATGGTCCAGACATGCAGAGTACATTGATTTTATTGGAAACTTTATGCATGAAAGATCTGATTCTGGGAAATGACAAGCACTTACAACCCAATGTGAAGCCAGTAAGGGTTGTGAATGCTCAGTTGGCATTTCAGGCTATTCATTTCAGCTGCTCAGCAGTGTAAGGTGAATACATGATCCTGAAAGTCTGTAGACTAATGTGACTTCATTGATTTGAAAGCTACTGCCCTGAGCGAGACAAATTGGATTTGTCTCTCAGTTCTTAATTTCACACTGTAGACAGCACAATATTCCTCAAAACTAATCTTTGTAATACATCTGTCTTTCTGATCCTCTTACCCTGCCATTTTTGGTTTTCAGTCAACAAAAGAAATATCAGAACTCCTCTTTTCTGTCTCTTTTTGATACTTAGATTGTGCTTTATTTCTATCTAAGTAACCATAAACACAGAATGCACATTAAGCATTTTCTTTCAACCAGTGTTTCACCATCACAGTTTTCATGAACTGACTGATTCAAATGACAGTTTAAAAAAATTTCCTCTTCTACAATGGAAAAATGTTGTCTCTGTAGAGGGAAACCCCAAGAAATGTTATATTTTCCAATGGTGAAATGCAATTCAAGAGTCTCTGTAGTGACATAAAACTCTTTTGCTTGTCAAATGCATCAACAATGAAAAACTCTAGAACCTAAATATTTTATGATATTGGAGCTTTGTAAGTATGTGTAGAAAGATATTTTTAATGGTACTTCTATACTAAAATTAATCTTCAATTAAAATCTGCTGAAGAGTAAAAAAAATTCATAAAATTTAAGTACAGATCTTACAGATTATATTTTTCAAATTCACCAATGCAATTAAGATGACAGTAAATACAGTAAATGTTTCCAAGAGCTATAATATGAATGACAGTTTCTTACAGGTACCCAGTGAATTTAATTGACATATATTTCCACTGAAATGGCTGTTATGCTTTATACTATGCCACAGTGATTAGAAAATTAACATCATGTTATTTCTAGTGACACTGACTACCTCAAAAAGGATATATATGGAGCTCTTTTGCTTTCCATGGGAATGTTCTGAAGTTATGTAAATTAATGGAAAAAACACACATATTTGTCAAATGTTCTAGCCGTTATATTATACTTACATATGGCCAAGACAGATTACAATTTAAAAGTAGATATAAAAAGTAATCAACTCTCAAGAGTGGTGAAAAGAAATAAACAGCTAATACTATATCCCGCCAGTGCAATCTCACAACATCATTCCAACTCACTGGTTGGAATTTAGCTGTTCTAAAAAAACTCCAACAAACCAATGAGCTAAAATACATAATGATAACTTGGAAAGCTGTCTATGGGCCCAGTTCAGCTTCTTCTGTCTTTAATGAATTTTAAAGTCATATGACAAGAGTTTTTACCATTATGAATTTGGAGAAATGAATGAATCATGTATAGTCTGTGAATTAAGAGTGTACCTGTACAATCAAAATTTTCTGCGTACCGTTTTAATATTTAATAGATAATATATTATGTGATTTGAGTTTCCCTTTACTCACAGTAACAACAGGGAAAGAGTGTCAAAAGGTGGTAGATTAGGCACCTTAAATGTGTGTCGGATTAGGTAAGTAAATGTATGGAAGTGCAACACATCCCTCTGGCCTGTAGGTTTTGGGTAGAAATTTTAAAAAATCCTCCTCTAAAACTTGCAAATGCCTCATGTCACTGGGAATAAACTGTAAATCAGATTAACTGACTAATAGGTACACATCCTGCTCTATTATGTCACCGTGACACAGATTTTCAAAATCTTGAGGTACAGGTTACTTCCCTACTGCTTTGCCATGTGTCACAGAGCTTTCTACTCTTGTAGGGGATTTGTGCTAGGAGCTACCAAAAATGGCTCAAAAAGATAGGTGGAAAAACATCTTGTAGGTTTTAAAATATCCAGACAAAATGCATATTTGGAGCCCGGTCTCTATGGCTACTTCTTTACTAATAAATTAAACTTTCATGTTGTTCTTTTATGTGCTGAGTCAGACAAAACACAAAGTCCTGTCTCTGTGTATCTAAACTCCCCTAACTTCTGAAATTGAATGTTCACATCAAAATGTCTATCATAAAACATCCTTTGCTGATGCACTGACTCCTGTAAAGTACCTACAACTTGTTTCAGAGGCTTCTGGATGACATGGGCTAAAACCACACTGAGAAAATTTTAACCTGTTAACAGCGCATTTTTCAATTTACAAGTATTGGCACTATTTGTAAGAACATTTAGTATCCTATTTTCCTAGGTTTGAGCAAAGCTAAAATAAAATAATTCAAAACGGAGACCATACTTACAGCATAACAGATAAATTGTCTATGTGCAACATCAGCTCAAATTTTTACCATCTACCGAATTCACCTGACAGACCAGGCCTCTGTTCAGAGCGCTCCTAGCTGAAGATTCTGCTGTGTTTTTGAAATAGGCTATTAACCTTAGGGAAACCTTAGTCCCATTATGGTCCAAATCCATCTGTGTGATCAATCAGATTCAATAACCTCTTCATCACATCAATCGTTATCTCTCTATTTAAACAACCTGGTTAGTCCTTCCTGACATTGCACTTTTGTTTGTCCTACTCTGGTTTGGCGATGCAGATGTCTTGGAGAAGATGACAACTATCTTGCTGCTTGGCAAAGCCATATCAAGTTCTTTAACATGAAACAAAACATCCCTTCCCATTACAGTAGAAAATGCTCAAATCTCACACGAAATACTTTTCATGTTTTAAAATAATTACATTTTCACTGTCTTGCAAAAAGCTGTAAAAAAAGGTAACTGGAACTACAGCATGTGGTTTGTTGCTGAATTATTTGAAATCCAGCATAATCAATCTTTCTGAAGGGGTAAGTAGCTAAAGAGCTGCCGTACAACAAGTTTCTGATATCTTTAGAGATATGCTATGATATCAGTCCATGTGAAGTTGGCACAGAATGACTTTTACCAGTACAAAAAGAGTAAGAAGATATTTCTGCAAAGCTATTCTAGTAACTCATCAGTAAGAAAGAGTTGTAAGTGATCTCAATATTGTGGTCTATGCCAGGGATTAAATGTCACGTACCAAGATTTTATTGAGTCGTTTTCTGCCAACTCTGCTTAAAGGGATGTATTTCTAGGCAAGATTGAATGGAGGGTTACTGTCAGGTTTCTTAGTCTCTTAGGATTCTAACCTTGGCATTTATCTTTCATGAAAAGTACTTACATAAAGTAATATCCACAGGCAAGTTGTCTTTGTGTGTAAAATATGATTTTTTATTGTTACATTCTTGCTGGAAATAACCCTATTCTTGGAAAGAATTATCAAATCCAAGTTATATTTTCTTTATTTTACACTACTTTTCATTTTTTTCCACTATAAAGCTGTTTATCCTTGTGCCTTTATGCTGTTAAAGGAGGGTGACTGTTCAAGACTTACTTTAGCTCTTACTATATACTCTACCAATGTGTCCAAGGCTGTCTAACCTTCAGCCTTCTGGTTACATGTTACCTGCTGAGTTCTGATGTCTCCGAATTCTGAGCTGTACAGATTAACAGGCGCTCAGACTCTGACCTTGAAAGTAATGAAAAGTTAAATTCCACTAAAGAAGTTAAATGTTGAAGCACATAGATACTGAAGATAGTCTCAAAAAAAGATCATATAGATTACTGATCTGGTATACACTTATTGTGAACTCTCTTAAATATCCAGTAAGCAGGCTTTGAATGCTCTGTTGAGGAGACTCTGGCACAATGTAGGGATAATCAGCTTCCTTGTCTTTAGCTCACTGACTAACATAATATAGGCTGTCCCTGACAGAAAAGAAGCACTTGCATGGTCTGTGGACAAAGGTGAGCTTCTCTAAGAGGTAAGGCAAAATACCTTGACTAAAACTCTGGTTTAAAATTACTCCTTCAAGAACATCCTCTCTACTGGCTATGGAGTGAATCTAGGCAGAATGTCCTATTCATGTTATGAATGATTCCCCAAATAATTGTTATGCTTTGGCATTTTTTATGGCAATATTAAATTGCTGAACAACTTTTGATGAATTTCAGAAATAAAAAAGTATTTATATGGATAGATTACTTTCATGAAAAATAAAATACTATGTTTAACAATATGTTTGTAGCTTTAATTTGTCACAATAATAAGGTGTATTGTAACTATCGGTCAAGTTTTAAAATCAGGCATAAAACCAGGAATTGGTGGTATTGTCATTTTTTAGCATTGGACAAAGTAGTCCTGCTACTGACGTACACAAACCAGCAAATCTGTGAACATAAAAGTAATGTTGATACAATATTTAACTAAGTCTTACCTCCACTACAGTACACAATTTGCTAGCCACAAAACACTGCTCTTCCTTTAAACGTGCTATAGAGTACAATCCTACAGATGTCAAGGGGGATTATCAGCTTGGACTAGCACCTCAAAAGTTATGTTCACAAGATCAGTTTGTCTCAGAGAACATACTTGCATTTCTTTAATGTGTAGGTGGAGCATATTAAGTTCTCCTCCACAGAACTCTGCCTAGACAGAACCATAGATGATCACTGATTCCATGACATCTGTGAATTTTAAGGGCAACATTTGCAATGATGTATGTGGAAAAGCTAAGTACTGAGGAACCCAGGTTTTGTAAGTTGATCTTCTTGTGCTCAAAACCACTTGTGTAATTTTATGAGCCCATACTGTTTTACTGTCATCACTTCTGGCTCAACAGGAGAAAGGCCTCAGATGCAGAGGTAGAAAATACAGAAATCTCTACTGTGAACTGAATTAGATATGTGAGTCTCATAATTGTTTTCTGTCTTTTATCTCAGCCACAAAGACTAATCCTGTACTGTGTACTAACAGTACTCAAGGTGGGGCTGCACCAATGCCGAGTATAGTGCGACAATCACTTCTTTCAACTGGTTAGCTATACTGTGCTTAATGGACCTCAGGATATGCCTGGCCCTTTTGGCCACTAGGACACATCGTTGACTCATATTGAGCTCACCATCAACCAAAACCTGCAGATCCCTTTCTACAGGGCTGCACTTCAGCCTCTTGTGCCCCACTTTTGCCTTACATTCAGGATTACACCATCTCACGTGCAGAATCCAGCATTTGTTCTTGTTAAATTTAATATGGTTGGGGATTGTCCAGCACTCTAATCTATTAAAATATCTCTGTAAGGACTCTTTACCCTTGATGGAATCAATGACTTCTCCTAATTTAGTATTGCTGGCAAATATTAGTGTGCACTCAACTCCTGTGTCCAGACATTGATAAAACATTGAAGAAGTTTTCTTTTTTCTTTATGAAAGAACACAGTAGTAATTTGTCTTCAATGTGTCCATTCCTTGTCTTTCTGTTTGCTTGACTCTACCCCATCCTCCAAAATATCAGTCAAAATCCTAGATTTAAATATGCCTTAACTTTAAGGAAGTTCAGATCCATATCTGAACTGTCAGATTTCTGTCATGGTATGTGCTTCATTTCAGTTTGAAGGAAAAAAGTAATGGCTTGAAAGAAATTATTTAAAAAACTGTTGTGCCCGTTCAGCCATCATTGTTTTATGCTGCCAAAAGTTGCCTGAGCACACAGGCCAACACTGAACTCAACAACATGTCCTCAAAAGTTTTCTTTCAGTCCTGCCATAAGTTCCTGTGGGCCCAGCTCCTCCGCTGCCCACTGTGGTGCCAGCATCACCTGCTGGACACAACAGACAGAGATGGCTCCCTCAGTGGCCCTTCACATGGAAGGACACCACCGAGAGAGCTCAGCAAGATACAATCAGCCCCAACAGAAGTCACACCCAACAGGAAGCTCCTCCAACTCCTCGGCTTCTGGTTAAAGTAGCCCTGGACTCACTCACCACCCCAACCACAACTAACTGGGTGACGGTGGAGCCACAGAGATACAGGTGGGCTACGTTCTGCCTCTGGAACCTGAAGTCAGTGGGGAAACAAAACATTCTACTAGGTTGTGATTCATCTGCAGGTCAACTCTAACTCAGGCCCTAGCACTTCAAAAACATCATTACTGAACTACAAAGAGAGAGATGGCCAGGAGGGAGTCTTTGCAAGGGATGGGAATAAGGTAAAAGAGAAAAGAAAGAATTATGTTTCATTTTGCATCCTTTTTATTGTATAATGTTTGTTACAGCTAGGATCTGTATCTAGTTATAATAAGAAAATCACTGGGGCAGAAAGGGACCTCATCTAGTCCAAACACCCTGCTCAAGCCAGGTCAGCCAGAGAAGGCTGTACAGGACTATGTCTAGTTGGGTAAATAAAATAAGATCTTAATTATAAATTGATTTCGGATCATCACCATCACATCTAGGGTTGTTTTTTCTGGACATTCTAAAGGGATAATAATTATGAATGTATGATTATACATTTCTCCTGAGAACAGTCCAAAGCAGATAGGTTGCAATTACTAGTTTACTCCATATTACAGATAATGAAAAGAAAGCACCTTAGTATGGAAGTATAGTATATAGGTACTTGTACTTATTTTGGCTAGAATAGAGTTACTTTTCTTCATAGTAGCTAGTATGGCCATAAGTTTTGAATTTGTGCTGAAAACAGTGTTGATAACACACCAGTGCTATATCTATTGCTGAGCAGTGTCAAGGCCATTTCTGCTTCTCACACCAACCCACCATCGAGTAGGCTAGGGGTGCACAAGAAGGTGGGAGCGAACACAGCTGAAACAGCTGACCCCAATTAATGAAAGGGATATCACATACAATATGATGTTGTGCTCAGGAATAAAAGCTGTGAGAAAAAGGGAAAGGTGGAGAAACCCATTCAGAATCATGGCATTTGTCTTCCCAAGTAATCATTACGCATGATGTAGCCTTGCTTTCTGTAGATGGCGGAAAGATTGCCTGCCAGTGGGAAGTAGTGAACAAATTCCTCTTCCTGCTTTGCTTGCATGCGTAGCTTTTGCTTTACCTGTTAAACTGTCTTTGTCTCAACCCATGAGTTTTCTCACTTTTACTTTTCTGATTCTCTACCCCATCCCACTGTGAGGGGAGAGAGAGGGGCTTAGCTGCCCACCAGGGCTGACCCACAACAGTATCACATATGGTACATATGCAAGTATGTGTAGGTACTATTGAAACTACTATTGCAATCAAATCTTATCTTCTTTCAGCCCTAAAGGAAGAGAAAATTATTCAGCAGGATCTGACTTGGCCAAAGATGTGTCAAATTACATTCAATTACCTGCTTTATGACAGTCTCTCTACATGATGCCACACTAGTCATCAGAAGTCTCAGTGAAAATTTCTCTCAAAGGCTGTAATAAGGATAACAAGACACTATTGTAAAGATGTTCCAAGAAAACAATGGTACCCAGACTCTCATTTGTGTGCACTAATTGGTCAGATGCAAGCAATAAGATAGGTAAGTGCCACAGCAGAACACTGTGCCTGAGCCAAAAATCCTTACTGAGAGGCAAACTGTAGTAGTTTGGTCTTAAAACAGTATTTATGGACTTAAAGAACTCCCACGTGAGCTTCTGGTTAGTTCTGCTGTGTTTCTGCTTTTGTCTATATGTACCCAAAGACTTTTCTTCTCTATTACTTAACTTCAAAGAGCAATGACAGTGTATTTTAGTAAATCTCACCCTGTTTCCCTTGCATTTGTTCTTTTCCATTTTCTTCACAACTTTGTTTCTCCTTTTCTAAGGTGATCATTTTCCAGTTCTTCCCCACTGTTTTGCAGTTTCTCCTGCTTTCCCTCAATAGATTTGTGCCCTTTTTTTTTGCCAGCCTCAAGACTTTACAAATTATAGATGGCTGTTCATTTTCTCCCTCAATAATTATACCCCAGCAGCTGTCTGTAGAAGAAAAATGACAAGTTAGTCACTTCCCTGTCTCTATTGAACTGTGGGCAAAAGCCTGAACTTGGTGCAGGGAGGAACTGACTAATCAGCCTTCCTTTACAGTCAGATTCATGTTTAAAAGAATTCAGAAAAATGAATCATTCCAAAAGCTGATAATACATTGCTTTGCACCTTGGGGGAAGTCATTTCAGGCTCTGGCAGATGAGCTATGGCATCAGCAATTTAATAAAAAATTGTGCCCAACTCTCTGCCCGCCCACAGATTAACCTTCTGAAGCAGCGTGCAGAGGTGATGTGTCACCATGCTTTACTGCTCCCGCTCATTAGCTGGCCGCTTAGATTAGGTGAGACTTGAGCCTGGGGAGCAGAACAATTAAAATGTGAATAAACTGCTCTTTCTATATTGCAGATGTAATTTTTACACCTGTATTCCTTCTTAAACTGTGATTATAACCTGGAACAACTGAAACTTTTTGTGAGGGTTGAGGCACGAGCACACTTCTGTGCACGTGGACACAATCAGGTCTTAAACCTTTACATCTTTTGGTTAATTAAGATCCATTTAGATTCATACTAGTGCCCATCACACATAGCAGAGGGCTGTGGGCTGAGGTTTTATTCTTACCTCGCTGTTTCTCATTGCTTCAGACATCTGGTCACCATTGACAATTTTAGTATAAACTAATGCAGAAAGGCATTAAATACCTTGGTTTTCTCAGTACCATTAAGCAAAAATGTTCTTTCTCTGGGAAGAAGAAATACGATCTTCTATTTGTTTCTTCTTTCTCTACAATATACACGGACAATATTTTATTACATCTTCTTGACATTCTTTGCTGATAATACCTTTTATGTAAACTTATGCTGAATTTCTGTCTTCACCCTTTCTAATCTCCGCTGTTTTATATGAAGTTAATGAAGATACTTTATATATTGGCCAAATTGAGGTCTTGCTATTCCTTCTATCTTTCCTTCTTAATGGAATTTGTTGCACTTGAACCTTCTGGAACTGATGTTTCCTTAAAGAAACATTATTGTTGTCATCATCATCTTCCCAATTATTTTGTCTTGGAGCAGCTTCCTAAGAGAGCTTATCAGCCAGTTTTCCAAGGCAAGTGAAGTAATTTTTCCTTAATCCGTTATTTTACTTTTTTGTTCGTTCTCCTTTTTGTACTAAAAGTTTGTAATTCTGTCACCTCCTTTCTATCCTTGTCCAAGTTACATACTATTCAGTATTATTAAAGGTCTCTCCATGGATGATGATAAATGGATCTAGAACTCTCATTTCTTTTTTTTCCACTTCTCCTATAACCAAGCAGGAGTTCACAAAACATCTAGTTCATTTTACAAATGTCAGGATTTTTGAGATATCTATATGAGGCTGGAGGTATGACTTGGGACCAGTGGACTGTTCTCATCCTTTTGGAGGGGCAGCAAGAGCTCCCTCTGTATAGCACTTAAAATGCTAAATTCAGTCACTGTGATTAGGCACTGAATTCCAACCTGAGTCCCACAGTATCTCCCTCCAAACAGATATTTTGATTTACTTTTATGTTGAAGCCTGTGCTCTGAATGACTTTACATTTGTGCATGAAAAGCCCCATCCATCTGCTACCTAAGGCTGGCAATATGGGTATTATCGAACATTTTCAGTCTTCCTTGGTGGTGTACCTGAGAACAAGTGTATACATCTCTGATATATGAAGCAGCAGCTATTTCTTTATTCCTCCTTCTCCTTCCTGAGTAAATTATTCCTCTTCAAAGTAATACTCCAATTCTGAATTAGTCTGTTTTGTCTCCAATGTACTAATATATATTTCAAGTCATTAATTAAAATTTCAAGATCCTCCTTCACTTCCCTGTACTTGTATGCTATCTGGGAGACATTGAAGACTAACACAAACACTTAAGCAGTTTGATAAGATAGTGTAAAATTAGAACTGCTTTTCTTCATTTTTTGCCATGACCTTGTATTTCTAAAGACAAATAACTTCTGTGTATCATCTACTGTTGATTTATGAATAAAGTAGAGCTATTCCAAATGGACTTTCTTCCTCCTGAAAGAAACAAATCTAATTTCCCTTGCTGGAAGTTTATCTTGCTGAAATTGCTTTCATTTACCTCAACTTTAGATCAAAGATTCTTAAGGGCACAGACATGTGAACATTTATAGTAATACATAACTTAATAAGCAGGTTGAACTGTAAGGAATTAGAACTTATCTAGAACTAAATCATTACTAACAACTTTAACATTTTCTATTTATCACTGCACTATTTAAACTGTAAGAGTTCAATGAACAATAGACTAGTTTGAAAAAAGAAAAATAAGGTTTTGTTGTTGTTTCCTTTTTTTTTTTTTTAAAGTATCTCATATAAGAATGGAAATATTTATTTAAACAAACAGCAACATTGGATAGTTACCATAACCGTTTATCAGAGAGAAGATTGTGCTCACTCAGGTTGTTAGGCATGGGATAGATCAAAATGGGCTGCCCTCAGAATCTACGATACACCTTTGTAGCAGAAGAAATTCTTTGTTATGAAATTGGGACAAAACTCAGCTTATTAACATAGAAGTGGCAGCAAATGATTTGTGAGTCGCTTTCATTTATTACGTGACAATATCACTGAGGAAACCACCTGATGTTTACTAAATTTAAAAGGAAAAATTGTTAGAAATCTGCAAAATGAATACAAATGAGAGTATACTGACAGGACTAAATTAAGGAGTCATGTTGCATAGAAAAAAAAAAGAAAAAAAAAAAAGGCATGCTCCTGCAAACAACCTTTCAAGACAGTTCAGTTTTTTTGGAAGTTACTACTTTTGGGCTGTGAAAAACTGCTTTTAACTTCTGAATCTCTTTTAAAATCTGATTTAAAATTTTAAATCAATTTTGTACTTAATACATTGAAGTTGTTATCCATAAAATCTGAGATTTCAGAGGAATCAAGGAGTCACATTAGAATGCTTTCCTTTGTTTCAAGAATTATCAGGTCTCCCATGCCATTCCCTGAACCTTACATACTTTCTTTTCCTGCTTATTTTCCTTATTTCTTTCCTTATTGTTTATCTTTTTTCCTTCTTCCTTCCTTTTTATTTTCCTTTTTTCTTTCCTTATTTCCTTAGGTTTTCTCTATATCGTGGAATGGCTCCACAACCAAGGCCAAGATTTGTGCCTCTTCCACCTTTCCTTAATAGGGTTTGCAGGGAATGATAGAATAAGTAAAGGAGAAAGCCAGAGGAAATCCTCCCCATACTGAATATCACAAAAAGAGACATATCATGGCTCAGAATAAACTCAGACCATTTTTTTCTGAAACCAAATATCTAAGACTTACCACAGAACTAAGAAGAACTAAGATTATATCTTTTCCTTGCATTATGCTCAATAAGCTCTTGAAAACTTAATATGATGGATTGCTTGCATTTAAAAGACTACCTTTCAAACTTGTCACACAGTAATAGAATATCTTCACAGAATCACCACACTTCTCAGTGATATCTGAAGGGGTGCCTGTTTCTGCCTTAATTAAACAGCTATCTCAGAAAGAGATAATTCAAGTTAAAAATCTCTGCTTTCTAGAAAATTATATGTTTTGTTAACACTAAAACAAATTGTAAGACAATTACTCCAGCTCAACTATTTCTGAAGCTTCCAAAGTAACCATACAACTTTCTTCTGTATTTGACCACATGTGAATCATATCTTTGCGATTTCTGTCTCAGGTTATTGTAGGTTATTGTGCTCTTTCCAGGCCTGCTCCCAGTAATTGTTCTTTTCCCTGGTCACTACAGCAAAACACATTTGTTTTTTGAGTTCCTAGTCTGAAATACACACTTTTCTTTCCTTCAGTCCCATGACCACATCTGATTGTGCTGATGCCAGTTAGCATAAAACCACACTTACCTGATTACATTTATATCCATCCCTTAAGATTTGGAGCAAATCTGGCAGTTCATGAAGGATCACAGCCACTCTCATCAAGCATGAGAATATATATTAACAAGGTAGAGCTTGCTCAATCTCAAAATGTAGTAATTAATTGAAACTAAAGTCTGGAGGAATAAAAACACAGACAATCTGAGATGGGTAGAATGTGATCCTTACATAAATACCTGAAATTTCAAAATTTTTATTTCTGCTTAATCTTAAGTAAAATCCAAAGTCCATCAAAATATTCATCATTATTTATTCTGATAAACTGTGAACCAGTGTTAACTTTTCTTTGATAGGACATGAGACAAGCCCACAATACTTACTTTTGGGCTTTAAGTATATATATACTTAAGTATAAGAGGAGTTATACATGGCTTAAGTGCATCTACACTAATGCACGCAACATGGGCCATTGAGTAGCACGATGGTTATGACATAGTCGCCATCACAGAAACATGGTCGGATGACGCTCATGATTGGAGTGCTGCAATGGATGGCTATAAGCCTTCCTAGACCTGCTCTTTACTAACAGAGGAGAGCTAGTGGGAGACATGGTGGTTGGTGGCCGTCTTGGGCTTAGCGACCATAAAAAGATAGAGTTTTCAATTCTAGGCAAAGTAAGGTGGAGGGGCAGCAAAAATAATTCTGCGGACTTCCAAAGGGTGGACTTTGGCCTGTTTCGGATGCTGGTTGAGAAAGTTCCTTGGGAGACAGTAAAGGAGCCCAGGAAGGCTGGACCTTGTTCAAGAAGGAAGTCTTAAAAGCACAGGAGCAGACTGTCCTCATGTGCCACAAGATGACAGGGAAAAAGACCGGCCTGGCTGAACAGGGAGCTTTTGCTGGGACTTAGGAGAAAGAGAAGAGTCTACTGCCTCCGGAAGAAGAGGCACATTACTCAAGAAGAATACAGGGGTTTAGTTAGGTAATGTAGAAAGAACATGAGAGAGGCAAAAGCTCAGCTAGAAATCAGTCTGGCTGCTGTGGCAAGAGAGAATAAAAATAAATTTTACAAACATATTAATAACAAAAAAAGAGTCAAAGAGAATCTCCATTCTTTATTGGACTAGAGGGGGAACACTGTCACCGAGGATGAAGAAAAGGCTGAGATACTTAATGCTGCCTTTGCTTCAGTCTTTAATAGCCAGAGCAGTTATCCTCAGGGTATTCAGACCCATGAGCTTGAAGATGGGGGTGGAGATCAGAGTAACCCCCTCATAATCTAGGAGGTCGTGGTCAATGGCCTGTTATGCCAAGTGGACACGCACAAGTCTATAGGGCTGGAAGAGATCCACCTGAGATTGATGAGGGAACTGGTAGAGGAACTTGCCAAGCCACTCTCCATCATTTATCAGAGATCCTTGTCAATGGGGGAGGTCCCGGATGAGGCCCTTTTATAAGAAGGGCAGGAAGGGGGATCTGGGGAGCTACAGGCCTATCAGCCTGACCTCAGTACCAGGGAAGATTATTGAAAGGTTCATCTTGGATGCGCTCACATGGCAAGTGCGGGACAACCAGGGGATCAGGCCTAGGCAGCATGGATTCATGAAGGGCAGGTCCTGTTTGACCAACCTGATCTCCTTTTATGACCAGGTGACCCGCCTAGTGGATGAGGGCAAGGTTATTGGTGTTGTCTACTTGGACTTCAGTAAGGTATTTGACACAGTCTCCCACAGCATCCTGTTGAAAAAGCTGGCGGGTCACAGCGTCGATAGTTGTACTCTTCGCTGGGTTAAAAACTTGGCTGGATGGCAGAGCCCAGAGGGTTGTGGTAAATGGAGTTAAATCCAGTTGGTGGCCACTCACAAGACGGACCCACTAGGGTCAGTTCTGGGCCCAGTCTTTGTTATCTTTATTGATGAACTTGATGAGGGGATTGAGTGCTCCCTCAGTAGATTTGCAGGTGACACAAAATTAAGCGGGAGTGTCAAGCTCCTTGAGGGTAGGAAGGTTCTGCAAAGGGACCTGGACAGGCTGGAGCAATGGGCTGAGTCCAATTGTATGAGGTTTAACAAAGCCAAGTGCCAGGTCATGCACTTCAGTCACAACAACCCCCAGCAATGCTACAGGCTTGGGGAAGTGTGGCTGGAAAGCTGGCTGGTGGAAAAGGACCTGGGGGTGCTGGTGGACAGCCGGCTGAACATGAGCCAGCAGTGTGCCCAGGTGGCCAAGAAGGCCAACAGCATCCTGGACTGTATCAGCAATGGTGAGACCAGCAGGAGTAGGGAGGTGATTGTGGCCCTGTACTCGGCACTCATGAGACCGCACCTTGAGTACTGTGTCCAGTTTTGGGCGCCACAGTACAAGGACATTGAGGTGCTGGAGCAGGTGCAGAGAAGGGCAACAAAGCTGGTGAGGGGTCTGGAGAATATGTCATATGAGGAGCACTTGAGGCAACTGGGATTGTTTAGCCTGGAGAAGAGGAGGC
Source organism: Eurystomus gularis (assembly GCA_013400335.1). Classification (NCBI taxonomy): domain Eukaryota; kingdom Metazoa; phylum Chordata; class Aves; order Coraciiformes; family Coraciidae; genus Eurystomus; species Eurystomus gularis. The sequence goes on along the minus strand of VZZY01025355.1, from coordinate 32,181 downwards.
TGAGAGGAGGCCTCATTGCTCTCTACAACTACCTGAAAGGAGGCTGTACTGAGGCTGATGCTGGCCTCCTCTCCCAGGTAACTAATGATAGGATGAGAGGTAATGGCCTCAAGTTGTGCCAAGGGAGGTTTAGACTGGATATCAGGCAGAAGTTCTTTACTGAAAGAGTGGTTAGCCATTGGAACAGGCTGCCCAGGGAGGTGGTGGGGTCACCATCCCTGGAGGTGTTCAAAAACCAGGTAGATGTGGCACTTCAGGACATGGTCTAGGGGTTAGGGAGATGTTGGACGAAGGTTGGACTAGGTGATCCTAGAGGTCTTTTCCAGCCTAAATGATTCTATGATTCTAGGAGTTTAGTTTGACTCCAGAAAGTGAATGAAAGCAAGGATCCATTCCATCAGTCACATGAATATTCCACAAGACTTTTTCATCCTTTGACAGATGTGTCATTGAGAACTTATGCAAAATGACAGGGTATAGCTATAAAAAGAAACAGCAATACAAAACTGTATTGAATGTAGCGTTAAAATAATTTACATCCCAAAGAAAGAACAGCCTTCATGAAAACCATCCAAGAAATCTCCACTTATCTTGAGCTTATTCTACCTCCAGTTCTACAGGTTCCTGAGGATCAGTTTACTTAGCAGGAGGGGATAAAATGTAACCATGGTATATGCCTTTCACTGTGCATATGTAAATCATTCTAGCCTTAACAGAGGTTCTGCAGACACCAGCAAGAATACATAGTTCCCTATGCCAGAAATCTTGGAGCAAAACATAAGTGCATTAGTAAAGTGTAGAGACAGCAAAATGAATCAATTAATTAAAAATGTCATCGGAACTAGAATCAATTATTAACAATGACAATGTAAAAAAAATTAATGCATTTTTTAAAAGTTCAAAAATAATAATAAGGATGAATATAAACTCTGAGATAGTAAAGAAATTAAAAATTAATTGAACTTGTGAGACAGAAACTGTAGTCACAAATTGTGGACCATGGGCAATCCGTGAAAGCTTAGATCTGCAGCTGATCGCAAAATAATACTAAGGACTTAACTTACTGTCTTCTTCATTTTCATGTGACTATGTTAGTTGTTGAGAATATCTGAGGGCTAAGGATTGTGATTTGGTCTAGAAGTTAATTAGTGGTGAGAAGCCCCAAAATTCAAAATATCTTTTGCTGCCTGCTTGGAAACATATCACTGACTCAGTTTTCTAGAAGTATTGGAAGTTTGCACTTCCTGTCAAATTCAGAGCCATGTGAAGACATAGCCCAGTTGACTGCACAGACAGACATTTTTTCTTCTTAATAGGTCACTTAGATCTTCTACAAACTCACCTCTTAGGGTTGCAGTTAACTCTAAATAATGCAAAGTTTTATCCCTTCATCTACTCAGATTTAAGTATTAAGATTTTTCCCAAGATTAGTATCTTATTCACTTTTCCTCTGGCATTCTATAAACTTCTCCCAGTATGTGATGTTTTGTATGAGATGTTTTTCTTATCTCAGAAAACATTGTTTCATTTCTTGTTAAACATCTCAAAATCTCTAAATCAACCACTCCTCTCCCCCCCACCCCCACTCAAAAAAACCCCAAAAAACCCAACAAACCAAAACCAACTGTCTGGTAAAGTATACTAAAGCCAGTGTTCAAAAAGAGGCCAGCACTGTGATTCTATTTTTTTGGCATCCTTTCCTAAGTATCATATCTTCTGAAGAAATTTCCCTCATTAGGCCAACCTCAAGGCTTTATAGACCTCTACACTTAGCTTCCTTCCAGTAATAGCTGAACCTTTTGATCTGTGTTAGAATGGATTCCATAAGTTTGAGCATGTGATGATGCTCTCCCATTTGCTACAGTGGACTATGTTTTAAGACTGCTCTGATTTGATTGAAGTTTTAAGAATTTACAATTCTCAATGGGTTATGAAATCACTTAAAAAAAACCCCAACACCCCAACTTGCCGAGCCGCTCTCCATCATTTATCAGCAATCCTGGTCAACTGGGGAGGTCCCAGATGACTGGAGACTTGCCAATGTGACACCCATCTATAAGAAGGGCAGGAAGGATCGTCTGGGGAACTACAGGCCTGTCAGCCTGACCTCGGTCCCGGGAAAGGTCATGGAACAGCTCATCTTCGGGGTGATCACACAGCAAGTGCAGGACAATGGGGGGATCAGGCCCAGCCAACATGGGTTCATGAAGGGCAAGTCCTGTTTAACCAGCCTGATCTCCTTCTACGATCAGGTGACCTGCCTAGTTGATAAGGGAAAAGCGGTGGATGTTGTCTATCTGGACTTCAGTAAGGCATTTGACATCGTTTCCCACAGCATTCTGCTGGAGAAGCTGGCAGCTCATGGCATAGACAGAAGGACTCTTCGCTGGGTTAAAAACTGGCTGGCTGGCCGAGCCCAGAGGGTGGTGGTGAACGGAGTGAAATCCAGTTGGCGACCGGTCACAAGCGGTGTCCCTCAGGGCTCAGTTTTGGGACCTGTCTTGTTTAATATCTTCATCAATGACCTGGACGAGGGAATTGAATGCACCCTCAGTAAATTTGCAGATGACACAAAATTAAGCACAAGTGTCGATCTGCTTGAGGGTAGGAAGGCTCTGCAGCGGGATCTGGACAGGCTGGAGCGATGGGCTGAGGTCAATTGTATGAGGTTTAACAAAGCCAAGTGCCGGGTCATGCACTTTGGTCACAACAACCCCCAGCAACGCTACAGGCTTGGGGAGGAGTGGCTGGAGAGCTGCCTGGCGGAAAAGGATCTGGGGGTGCTGGTGGACAGCCGGCTGAACATGAGCCAGCAGTGTGCCCAGGTGGCCAAGAAGGCCAACGGCATCCTGGCCTGTATCAGAAACGGTGTGACCAGCAGGAGTAGGGAGGTGATTGTGCCCCTGTACTCGGCACTCGTGAGACCGCACCTTGAGTACTGTGTCCAGTTTTGGTCGCCACAGTACAAGAAGGACATTGAGGTGCTGGAGCGGGTACAGAGAAGGGCAACGAAGCTGGAGAAAGGGTTGGAGAGCATGCCCTATGAAGAGCGGCTGAGGGAACTGGGTTTGTTTAGTCTAGAGAAGAGGAGACTGAGAGGAGGCCTCATTGCCCTCTGCAACTACCTAAAAGGAGGTTGTAGCGAGGCTGGTGTTGGTCTCTTCTCTCAGATTAGTAATGATAGGACGAGGGGAAATGGCCTCAAGTTGCGTCAGGGGAGGTTTAGATTAGATATTAGGAAGAAATTCTTCACTGAGAGGGTAGTTAGGCACTGGAATAGACTACCCAGAGAGGTGGTGGAGTCACCATCCCTGGAGGTGTTTAAAGAACGAATAGATGCAGTGCTTGAGGATATGGTATAGTGGTTAGAGAGATGCTAGGAGAAAGGTTGGACTTGATGATCCTGGAGGTCCTTTCCAACCATAACAATTCTGTGATTCTGTGATTCTGTAAATCAGAAACAGGTACATGTACTGGTCCTTATGTCACTCAGTAGGACTTCAGTGAATGTGGTGTAAATGGATCAATGGATATTCTTTTTCTATGCTAATATTTAAAAGATCACCAAGGAAAAGCAATTTTTATCATATATATAGTGCTTAAATATATTCAGACATAAAAAAACCCCGAAACATAAAAATAAGGCAAACCTGAGTCTAGAACATTAATGACGAGAGGCGTAAGTTCGATAATAGCTCTTCAAGTTCATAATATCTTTGTCTAGTTATTTACAATTTAGCAAGCTACCAAATGAAAAGCTCTCACTACAATCTCTTGAGGATTTATTGAAAAGTAATGATTTTCTCTGCACAGTTAAATGTTCTGTAAATGGCACGGACATCTTCTTTCAGCTAAGCACCAAATTAAGTACAGATGGTGTTGGTGGTAGTGCTTGAAGGGGACAAAAGCAAAAAAACCTCAAACATTCAATCCATTATTGAAATCTAGATTCATCTGAGCCCAGTATTTACAAAGAATCTTTGCCTGCTCCAATAGAAATGTTCCTAACTGAGCCTGCAAGGGGCAGTTGTCTTTTTTTCATATTGTTATAACCAGTATCACAAGAAAAAGAACAAAAGGTAGATATTAAGATACATACAGAAGTCACAATTTGGAAAGAAGTCTTCTGCATCTGGCTACAGAGTGCTTAGAAATTTCACCTGAACCCATAATTATCTTCCCTTTGCAATAGAAATGGAATTTCTGTTATTGCATCCTGCTCCTGAATATTCTGTGAAAAAGTTGCATGTGATGACATTATTTGTAAGATGTGCCACAAAAATCACCTTATATAGCCCAATTTCTGGCAATATTTATATGTAACTCTCTGTCTGACAATTTATCCCTAACCTAATATTTTATTTATATAGCACCAATAGCCTGCAGGATTTATTACAGTCATGCAGGAAGACATATGGGTATATTCTTCTCTCATTTATACTATCATAAATCAGAACTAATACTACTGAAGTTACTGGAGTTCCACTTGTTTGAAGGTGGACTAAAAATGCTCAGAACCAACCTCAAACTTACCAGTAAGTTTTCTACCTCAATGGGATCATGTCAGGCAGGTTTCAATTCTGTTATCTAAACTCTTTCATCCAGCCTCAGCAGAGTTTTGTAAACCTTTTAAACCACAGCAATGCTTTGTGCTATTGCCTTACCATCTTTGACCCAGCCGTTATCCAAATTTCTGCCTTGAAGCCATATTATGTCATTGGAGTAGTGCCAAACAGTCTTCATTGTGTCATTTTTTTGAATTTAGGGCCAATATTTATGGCATTTGTACATTACTTGGTACAGCAGTTTAGATGTAGTTACATCTACTCAGAACTTCAGATGCTCAAGGACATTTTGGAAACTGAAAAGCTACCAGTGTCAGAGCATTCGGTAGCTTGTAGTAGGTTAATAATGTACCACTATGCCATAGCTGCTCACTAAAACCTTTGATTCACAACAATAGGGAAGATGAGCCTTTCAAGACCATCAGTTCAGAAAAGCTTAACATAAAATTATCAATATTTATCAAACTTTTAAAAAACTAAAATGACATATAAGCTCAGCATAGCAATATTTTCTTTGAAACTATGATATCTCTGTCCTGTAAAGCATTTTTGGTGCCTCTGCATTACTTGGGAAGTAACTATAGTTACTTGGTCAACAGGGAAACTTGAAGCATTGGCTTGTACTAACCAAAAAGTGAACAGGTGCTCTTCCCACCTCCCCACTTAACTTTAATGGGGCAATTAACTTCTGATCTACTTTACCCTGTTCTGTCACTTTTTTTCCCAAATAAATCAAACCTCAAAACAACTTTAGTGAAGGAGACCTAACACAAAGGCTGTACTTCTGTTTCGCGCTGGCTATTAATACTCCAAGATAACAGAATCTGTCCTCAGAGGTTTGTAGCATGTTAAGGTGACACATTTCTTCCAGTGACCAAAAAGTGTAAACTTTTTTTTTTTTGGCTAAGGAAGAGAAAAAAAAAAAAGAGTAAATTTTCTTTTCTAGTTCTTTGCTGTTTCAGAAAAAGAGGTAAAATCCAGACAAATCCTGAGCTATTTTAGCTGCTGTTCTTGTGCTTTCTGAAACAAGGAAAAAAAGGATATTGTTAATAGTGTGAAGTATTTTAAGAAGACCTCATTCAGATTTTTTGAGCCATCATCGTGTATGCATCTATGAGTGAGTTAAGCATATTGGTATTCATTATGTTGATAAATGCATACATATAAAAATGGAATGGACTCTTCATCATAACAGCTAGACTGTTTCTTTTGGATCTGCTGGCTGAAAAGCAGTAGTGACTGCTTAATTAGTGGATATAAGTGGAGGCTGAATAGAGTGGGCAGGAAAAGGCCACTTGTTTTCCTAGAACCCCACTGATCCCAGTGGAATTTTGATTGGCTTATGTAGTGAATCTTCGCACAGGGAACAGCATGCTCTTAGTTTTGGTGACATTAAGAAGTGAAATAAACCAGAATTCATTTTATAATTACAAGACTGAAAATCCCACATATGCTTAAATAACTTATGGAATAGGACATAGAAATGAGAAACATATTTAAAACTAATTAATCTGTTTAGAGGTTGGTTGTCTTATATAACTACGACATTTTGCACACCTCCACGTCTGGCTTTTATGCAAATCCTTTCAGAAAACTATTTGCATAATCAAGTAATTTGCATATGCTCACCTTAAGCAGAAGGATCAATTTCATGCTGGAAAAGGTGTCAACTTATTTGAACAACCTGGGTGAATGAAGCCTACAGCCTAGCAACATGGTAAGCTTTTGTTCATTGTACCCTCCACCATTTCTCATTATATTGGTAACAGTGAAAACTGAGATAGCAAGGAGCTGTGAACTTGAAAACACAGGAAATTTGAAAGTCTATTTGCATTTCTATTCCCTCTCTCTGTTAATTGTAGGTGCTGCTTTGCACACTTCTTAAGTGTTCTCTATTCTTTATACTTGTCCTAATCAACAGTTGTCAGCCTGTTCTTCACAACTTGGTTATCATGCACAATACTAATTATTCAGCCGAGTCAAAATTATACCTACAAGCGTGTTAGCATAAGTTGCTAAACATTTGAGGTATGTAGAACAGCCCTCTCTTTTTTGCACACTGAAAAAAATTTACCCCTCACAGAGGACCCAGGAAATTGTAATGGTCTTGCATTAGTTTTGGCTGTCAAATTTAAAAGGTACTTGTAGTGAACTTAGACATTATGTTTGCCTTCAGCACAGGTATCAAGTCTTACCTTAGTATTACATTAGAGTTTCATGTCCTTGGAGAAAATGAAATAAGTGTTATCGCTCATGTAAAAGTAGGCAAGAGCCATAGATCCACTCCTTGAATTCTCATTTTCAGATACCAGCATTTGCACTATAATCCATCAGCTTTTCACTACATACAGAATAAAACTTCAGGTTGCTACATGCTTGCAAGTACTGACAGGAGCAGGCTGTTTGTGGAGTCTTTTGTTTATGCCACCTCTAAAAAAGCCTAGGGATGGGGAAAAAAATATCCCAGGATTATTTTTCATTCTATTTACCCAACAGAAATTTATGGAAGGACCTTGCATAAAAGTATGTATAGATGCAGTGGACAAATTCTATACTAACTTGAGGATTCATTTTACTGAATTGCGTTGGGATGCTTTCATGGTATTGTCAATCAAAGTGACTGAGAACAAAACATCAAAACCACTAACATGGCAGGGGGCTCAAAAAGAAATTATTGGATGCATTTCACTGTTACTTGTACAGCTGGATTAGTAGCATTTTTAGCTGCTTGGATTTTGGGCAGAAATTACTAGACTTCTGAACCTTAAAAATTTCATGAATAACAGAAAAGGAAGTTGTTAGTATTTATTATTCATTTTGCAACATTCCAGCTGTGCCATTAACGAGAAGAAATATCACAAAAAGAAGAACTGATGCAAGTATTACTACACTTCATCACTTAAATTTCAGTGATGTAGAATGGAAATCTAAACATCGGTGTCTACCTTTAGATGCTCTAAACTTATTGTTTTGTTTTACAATCATAGATACCAAATCTAGGAAGTCCCTGCTGCCTTTTTCAAAAGTCTAACAATGTACCTAGAAATATTTATGCTTTGGCTTTTCTGGACTCTTTCCTTTGAAATTATCTTGAAGGTTGGCAAATAGATATATCTATTTAAAAAAGAAAAAAAGTATTATCTCTTATTCTGATGATTCTAAAGCATATGCCTAGAAAATGTATTTTACTGAGTCTTTTCTACTTTTAATAGCATCTCAAAGTTAACACATTGAGTGAAACAACTTGCTGACTGAATACAGCATTCAGATCTACAGTTCAAACTGTAGATCTTGTTATTTTAAAAACCTTCTCAAGAAACACTTTCATCTTTTTCTGCTGAAGTATCATCTCCTTGAAAAAAAGTAACAAAAAAGCAAGAAACACAGTAAAACCCACTATTTTTGTTCTGTACCAATAAAGAAACTTTCAGAACCAATGATAGCTTTGGACAGAAGTATGTGAATCACATACTTCTTTTGTTTTATTTAATGCCAACTAATACAATTTCAGCCACTGGAGCATGTACTCAGCTTTAAACACGTATCTCTGCCAACCGCCAAACACAGGATACTAGTTAAATTGTGTTCCCTGTCTGTATGGAATCAATAAAACAATTCCTATATCTCGGGAAGTTCTGCAACACAATACTAATTGTCTGTCTCTGAGAACAAAGATATCCCATACATGACAGCTCTTGCTCAGATTAGAAAACTCTTCAATGACGAACACATCATTAGCCATGGTCAATAAACTGGAAGTTTCCTCAACAGCAGTGAGGCTAGGGTCAGGATGGACTACAAGATGTCTGTTCTTAGAAATGCTGACTTATGCTGCTGTGCAAAGCAAAGGACAGAGGGTAGGCGAGAATACACAGTGCAAAAACACCACAGCGCATGCCTACAGTTATTCTTAAGAACTTAAACCAGCTGTATACAAATAAATTACAACATACTCCTCCCCCAAAAGAGACCTTTAATTTTTTTTCCCAAGATTTATTCTTGATGATTGTTGATAATAATGATGATATATAGAATATTTCTGCCAAAGAATGCCCAACTGCTTTCTGAGACTGAGCGAACAACTTCAAACAGCTTTTTTCCAGGGAGGTATGGCCTTTGTCTCAATTTGCATGAGATCAAGGATAGAGTCCATATTGAAAGTACTAAGAACAAACAGTTATCTTGGAAGTTCAAGATGAGGCTGGCTGAGCTAAAAAAAGGAATGTTATCTGGGAGATAGCTAATTAAGATGTGGAATAAGTAATTAAATGTTTCTTCTGGCCTGACCTAGAATAAAATGTTTCCTACAAGAAAATCATAGTCAATTTAGGTGAAACAGAGGTTACCTATTTTAAATACTTAAATAGTGAATTTTGAATGTATTCCTCTTTTATCCACCCTTAAAATTTCTAATATTGCATCCAAATCAAGACGTGGTTTTCTTCATCCTCTAATGATTTCAAAGAAAAATGGCAGGGCTGCAGAACCTTAAAAGTGAAGTCCTAAAATAATTTTATATGAGATAGACTTGATGAGAAGACTCTGATAACATTATCTGTTGAAAGATTCTTAAACTGAATAATCACATTAAAAATATTAGCCTTGCAACCACATCTGTAAAACAGGCTTGAAGGCATGCATTTGAGTAACTAAAATGGAAACAAACCTCAAAGCAGTCAGTCTTCTCAGCAGCTAGCTAAGAAAATGTGTTTAACTCAGGACTGATTCATAAACTACTGTGGGACACCAGTATGCACCGATAGCATGCCTTCTGGCAGTCCCCTCAACAGGGCAAGAAGGTTGTCGTGGAGAACCAGAGGTACTGAGAGGCAGAGGTGCACTGCTGTGCTAGAAGGCTTACCACCTCAAGTTGGGAGGTAGTATTACATGTGAATCTTGTTCCCAGTAAGCATGTAGAATGTGCCAAGATCTAAGTGAGATATAAGGATGAGACTCAGGTGTTTTCTAAAGTTTTAATGGTGGTTTAACTGGCTCTTTGGGACTGCATGCACACCTCCTGCTCTTAAGCCATGGTTAACTTCCTGAGTGAAAAAGCAACTTCCCAGCTACTTGTCTGTACAGGCAACATAATGCTCTGGTTTGAAAGAGGACCAGCTTGAAACTGCATGATCACTTGAACTCCCAGCACCATAAATGTGCTGGTCAACACCCTTGGTGGAGTGACCTGGAGAGTCCTAGACTGTTCCTGATTCAGAAATTATCAAATTGTATGTAAATAAGACATACATACCAGTTGCCCAGGCACTGGCAGGGGGCTGCAGGGTGGCCTCTGTGAGAGGCTGGGGCTGCCCCATGCCAGACACAGCCTGTTCCAGCTGGCTCCAAACAACCCACTGCAGGGCACAGCTGAGCCCCACAGCTACAATGGCAGTGCCTCAGGAAAAGCCTGTGTAGGGAACAGCAAAACTCTGCCCAGCAGTGAGGGGTGAGGAAAAAACAAGCCAGTGAACACCTAGGCACAAGGAGGAGGGGGAAGATGTGCTGCCTGTAGACAACCCCATGCCAAAACAGGTGGATATACCCTGAAGGAAGCTGCAGCATTTGGAGAGCCTATGCTGGAGTATGTTTATCCTGAAGGACTACAGCCTGTGGGAAGGACCCATGGTGGAGCAGGGGAAAAGTATGAGAAAGAAGGAGTAGCAGACAGGAGCTGTTATGGGCTGACTATAAACCCCATTTCCCACCTCCATGCACCACCTGGGGGATTGGGGCAAAGCAGAGGCGTGAAGTTGAACCTGGAACAAGGGAGAAAGGAGGAAGGTGTCATTTTAATTTTTGTCCAACAGTATCTAACTGGCAAGAAATCAAATTACCGTTTTCTAAGTCAAGTCGGTTTTGCCCATGACAGTAATTGGTAAAGGATCTCCCTGTTCTTATCTAAACCCATGAACTTTTTCATCTTGTCTTCTCCCAACCTGTCCTGCTGAGGAGGGGGAGTACAAGAGCAGCTGAGTGGGCATGTGGCAGTCACCCAAGGTTAACCACAATAAACAGCAGAAATTACTCATGTAGATGCAGAAATGGTTACAGAGAGTAGTCTTATGTACATAGTTGAGACATTCAAGAGATATTTTACATGTACGAGAGATAATTAATAAAGATGGATGGTGCACGTGCTGGGATGCATTATAGGACAATGGTCAACCGGAAAATAAGAAATGAGGAAAACAGTAGTTCGGAGAGACTTATGCAATCGAGCTAAAGATGCTGCTGTCAGCAGTGGAGGCACTCATCTCCACAGAACAGCGAGTGACCATCCTGTTCAGAAGATTAGACTCCTTATGTGAGCATTTTCCTATGCTAAGATCTCAATAACTTTGTTTCTCTATTTAACCAAGACAGATATAAGGATGGTCTGAACCTGAGGGTCCATGCAGTGAAAGTGTTATCTACAGCACTAAAGGAACCTTCAGAAGCCAAAACGCTTGTTCTAATCACCATCTGAGGTTAAAATAATCAATTCTATCAATGTTTAGAGAAAGAATGTTTGCAGAACTGAAATAACAGACTCTGATGATGCTTTGCAGAGCACTGAGCTTCAAATTTATTACATAGGGTGGCTTTGTATTTTTTTATTTGTAATACTGTTCTTTTTTTTCATCTTTCCAAGGACATCACTGATTTATTTTATTTTTTTTCAGTTATAAACACTCACTGGTAAATTTTTGTTAAAAACAGAACAAATCACCCTCCCACACCATTACCAGTGAGTAATATTTTAGCACTGAGCAAATATTTTTAATATGTTATGGAAAGACCACAGGGTGTTTCATTTTTTACTTTACCTATCTTTTCATTCTCAGAGGGTTTTTTGGTTTGGTTTGGTTTTGGTTTTGGTTTTTTCCAGAAAACATAGTGCTAGGTGTAGAGGAGTAAATTGAACCTCTCCAGGGACCTGAGCAGAACCTCTGTGTACTACCAGGTACTGGACACTGCATGATGTGGGGGAAAGTAATTTCATTGCTCTTAGTCTGTTGCTTACATGTCCTGCCCTGTCCATAATCTAGCTCACCTATCAAAACTATTGGCTAAGGGAGAACTATTCCTCACTATGTACATTTTAAATGTTTAGCAGAATGAAGCTGTAATTTAAGACAGGAGCTAAAAGCTTAACTGTAATAAATATTTATCTCTAATTGTAGTGATTCATGCCCTACACAGTCCCTCCTGTGTAAAGTATTAATACAGTTTTAGGATATTGACAGCAAAATACCTTTGCATTCCTCTTGAGATTTACTTAAAAATTAGATCAATAGTTTCTTAGAATGTTGCTTCTTAATTGTTGGAGTTAAGAGCACACCTATAAAAAAGTCCATCTTTGAAAGCGAATTTGAAATTCCTAAGAAAGTATTTTCCTACTATTTCTATATTCTGAAGTATTCTTCTACTTTTAGTAGCAGTTAATAAAACGCAAGATCCAATTTGAAGAAACACAAAGGTTTTCATTTTTTTGATGAAAAACAGAGGTACTGGAGGATATGGAGAAATAATTATATAGTGAGATAGTATAAAGGCTACAGGTTTGTGTGTCTTCATATAACTCTGCTGAGTATGAAATTTGATGTTTGTTAATTAAAGACTTTTCTATTTCAACTAGATGGCTGCTTCTGAAAGACCAGCTTCTTAGCATAAAATTAATTAACCTTCAGAAGACAGTCTGAGGTACTTCAATGACCCCACTGCTGCCAAAAAAATAAATCACATTACAGGATCTTTCACAAATCTTTTAAAGGCCTTCTATGATATACATGGTGAAAGAGTATAAAATATTAGATACCCTTTTATTTTACATTATGTGCTAGAAGAACACAGAAGGCAATTATTTCTGCACTATATATCATAACAGTGTCTCTTCTCACATTTTAAGAGGTATGGGGACATTATGAGGAAACATGTAGAGGATATCATATCAGTTTCACTCTCCTTGCTCCATATCCTATACATCTAAAGTTCAACCCTCTGACCTCCTTTCCCTTCCCACTTAAAAGTTATCATTCAGCTACTAAATATCACAACCTATTGAAGCAGGCCTGCTTTTAATTCACATGTGGAAAACATAATAACTTTGGTCCAGGTTTCTAGTTATTTAAAAATACCTTATTTGTATGCAGTGATTTCATTTCTAAGTCCCCCTGCCTTTTGACCAAGAAGTTTATAGATGGTTAAAGAAAAACACATATCATCACCAATAACCTTATTGAAATATTATTTTAGAATCTGTTTTGATTTAGATACTTTTAGTGAATTAGTTTAAAAATGAAGTATCTTCTCAAACAGTAGAACTTATCATAGTTAATGATATGAAATTACTCAGTGGTCTGACTTGGATTCATTACATTTTAACCATATACTTTGTGGTACTGTAGGGGCCATAAGTGTAAGAGTGCACTGAAGCCACACAGACAGAATACTGAACTGATGAGACTCAAAGTATGAGCTTCCCTCCAGCCTCTGTGCTTCATTTCCTCTGTGACTTCAGGCAAGTTATTCTGGCTCTATGATTTTAGTTTTCCCATCTGTAAGCTGAGAATAACAATGTTGCTTCTCCTAAAACAAGTCTAAAAATCAGAAGATTTAAAAGTAGTCTGTATTATTGTAAGATGCATGCTATATATAGAAAGTTGCATGCTTGAATGAAGGAAAAGATGTTTCCATATATATTGCACATAGCATTGTCATGCTCCAGCTCTACATCTGTTGTTGCTAGACATGTACCAGTTTTCTAAGGTGTGGCTACTTAAGCTCAGACACAAGAGAAAAGGAAAGTAGAGAATTATGGGATTTGATCAAGTCTTGTGTGCCAAGGCTAGTACTTTTTCTGTTTAGTGCCAAGTCTAATCCTAAAGGGAAAATGCAGAAAAGTGTAAGTGTCCATGGATTTGCAAGACAGCAAGCTGCCAACACTGAGGGCTCATTCTTGCCTGATTGATGTCTGCCTGGCCAGCAAAGGCTCTTCATATATCTTACTGAAGTGCTGAGCCCACTGCTGCTTAGCCTAGCAGTTTCTTAAATCCTGGTGTGTATTAGCCGATACTTAATTGTCTTATTCATTGTCTTTACTCCTTTTTCTCTGTGTGTGTGTGTACACACGTATGTGTATATATATGTACAAATATATAAACATATGTATATGTACATATCTATTGATATTCTACTTGCAAAGTTTCTTCCTACTCAGCTAAAAGATGGCCAATTACAGTAACCCCAAAAGAGTGAGTAATACCAGTAAACATCTAAAGTCGTAGATGTTAGGTTTTAGTTTTTGTTTGGTTTTTGTCTGTTTGTTTGTTTTTTAATGTAAATCTAAGAGGTTACCCAGTCTCTTTTTTACTATTACAATGTAGCTGTCCTGATTTTGGCTGGGATAGAGTTAATTTTCTTCATAGTAGCTGGTACAGTGCCGTGTTTTAGATTTAGTATGAGAATAATGTTGATAACACACTGATGTTTTTGTTGTTGCTAAGTAGCACTTATCCTAAATGAAGGATTTTTCAGTTTCTCATGCTCTGCCAGGTGGTGCACAAGAAGCTGGGATGGAGCATGGCCAGGACAGCTGGCCCAAACTAGGCGAAAGGATAATCCATACCATAGGACGTCATGGGAGGAGTCAGCCAGGAGGTGCCTATCACTGCTCAGGCACTGGTTGGGCATCGGCCAGCAGGTGGTGAGCAAGTGCACTGGGCATTGCTTGTTTTTCCTGAGTTTTATTTATCTGTGGTTTTGTTATCTTCCATTACAGTTACTATAATTATATTTTATTTTATTTCTATTATTAATCTGTACTTATCTCAACCCATGAGTTTTTATTTTTCTCTGATTGTTCTCCCACCCCACCATGGGTGGGGAGGGAGAGCAGTGAGAAAATGCATGGTGCTTAGTTGCTGGCTGGGGTTAAACCACAACAATAGGACATTTTAAACCATTAATACAAAATCACATCTGTACAAGTAGGTAAATGCTATGCTCTTCACCTCCCCTGGAGAGAGTTATTGAAACTCTGGGACAGTCTAAAATAAACATAATTAATAGGTCTCCCTCTATTCTCAGTTATTCTGACACTTCAGAACTTCAGTATGAAAGGCTGACTTTACTGAAGGATAATGCTGGGCATTCTAAGTCACCAATTAAGATGCAAACCTGAATGCTACCTATTGTTAAAATATAGTCCATTTGCATACAAAAAAAGAGAGAGTCAAACAAACAAGAACATCTCTTTTTTAATCTAAAGTAACTGAGACTCATACCTGGTTTTAAGCCAAGAAAATAACCTTTTTTTTTTTTTAAAAAAAAAGGACATGAGAAAGCTTTCTTATTTCAAAGGCTGTTTGTAGTGAAAGGAATATCAAGTCCTTCATAGTATCTGGTCAATCCAGATATTTCTTTATCCCAAACTGAGTATAATTTATTTGATAGATCTTGTTTCATTATATGAATTACAGAATTTAAAAAGCCAAACAAACCGCAATATAGCTGGAGAGTTATAGTGATTTAGCTGTATTTTGAAACTCAGTCAGCAGCCATCTAAAGCCAGAAGAGTTTACAGTGCTCAAACCACGTCAGTTATTTTCTCTTGAAAGTTATTCAAGTTATAATTTTATGCTTCTTTTCCTTATAACAATAAGATATGCAGATAACAGAAGCCTAAATACAGTCAGGATATAAAAATCGTTTTCTTTACAGTTCTATTTAAGATAAAAATTAGTTGACAAATCTGTGTTCCATAGAGAGCTTCCCAGATTTTTCTGATATCATCCCAGCTGAGTACTCTAGTCATCACTTTCTGTATTGTAATTCATACATCAGCAGAAGTAGGTCACTTGTAGATATTGAATCTATTTAATTTCCTGACACTGTTTTAAGCATCTTCAGCTAAGCAAAACCAATGTTTTTCAACGGAGAATGACACTACTTTTAAAGTAGTTTAAATCAACGCCTTCTGAAGTTTCCAAGTGCGAGGAAAATGCCATAGTGGCATGCCACATCTACACAATTATATGAACAAAGCTATTAATATAATACTAGAGCTGTGAAAACATGCACTCCAAAGTAGGGAATGTCAGAGCTAAATTTATTCTCTGTGACCTTAATTCATTCTTTTTCATGGCATGTTCATTATGATATAGGATCTAATTATGTAATCATATAATACATTTGGGATTCTTCATGAAATCTGTACAGGTTACTTGAGAAATGGTTTGCAATTATGAAAAAATGGGAAAAAAATACTCTTGTCACGAGCCATTCAGAGGAATCACCTCCAAACCCAAAATTGTACTCCTAAAATAACTCCTAAAGTAAGTGTGATGCGTATATTCATTCTGCTGGAATGATGTGACTGTGTTCTGTATAAATTGTTGTTGTTACTTAAGTAAAAAAAAGAAATTTATTTGTTACTCAAGTATTTCCAGCCATATATTATAGTCAAACATGCACTTAGATACTTTACTAACCTTGCAAAGGAGAGTCTGGGATTCTGTGAGTGGTTCAAAATGCAGTAATGAGATTTGCCACTCCCCTAAGCATTTAAAATCCTGCTCCTAGATAGCTTCAGTTTATGTTAACAAGTAACAACCCTTAACTGCAAAATTCAGTATAAACTATGCAAAGGAAAGAGAGCAAGATCCATCTTTGCAACACATGCTATAATGAAACCAAACCATGTTTTTTTCCTCAGTAGCTGTTTGACATATTGTATATATCTAATACTACAGTCAGAGACTCAATTCTGTTCCATGCCCTGTGTGATAGCTGTTACAGAAAAGAAAACCTTTCATATCATAGTCAGCATACACATAATTTTTAGCAGTTTCTAAAGGGTACCATTTGACTCTCCCTCCCTTATCTGGTCCCAAAATTAATCATCTTGAATTCTGGAGTTTTACATTCCTCCATGCACAACATAAATGTCGTCTTTATTTTGTAAATGCTAACAACCCTAAGGATGATTACATGTTATCTAGCAGACTTGTTAAACTATTCCTGAACTGATTGCTTACTGAAGAGAGATGATGGGTGGCTCTCAGTGTAAATTTTTTCTCTGAGCTGTTGATTTTATATTAATAAGTATAGGGACAATCATAAGTAATGCATGTATATACATGGGATTGATATTTACTATCTTGACCAAGATCTTGACTGGATCTTGACTAAGACCCCCCAAAACCACAGTGCAGCTGAACCCCACATATATTTTTGACTGTTATGCAGTCAGAAAAAGATTTAAACAAGAGTTGCTATTGTAGATATAGCAGCGAAAGAAAACTATTAATGGAAGATGCAGAGATTGAAAAGGAAACAAGCTACATTGGATAGTTATAAACCAAAACTTGATTAGCTATTCTTTACAAAGCCTCCTTCTGTCGCTGGTTATTTCAACTGAGTAGATTTTGGAAACCCTATTCACTGTTACCATTTATGAATATAGTCATTTTCTTTCGGGCACAATTGATTAGGCTAGGGTTTGCTAAACCCAGCAACCAAGCTCACTTAGTTTTGCCTAATGATTATTATTTTATGAGAAATAATAATACAAAATTCTTATTAAAAAATAAGCAGAAGATGAAATTTCTAAATTGGTATTGTATTCTTAGCAAATCACAGTCCAACCTGGTTTCTTACATTGGCATTAACCTTTATAGCTTTTTTTTTTAAAAAAAATCTTTCTCCAATACTTATGAAAACACAACAAAATGTGTGTCCTACGTTCATGTGGGCACATAGTGAATTAATTGAGGGAAAAAAAAGAAGTACATTTAATAAAGAATTAGTATCCAAAGCTAGATAAAAAGTGTGTAATCTGATGGAATTCTTTAAAATTTAAATAAAGTTCTCCTGGCGTCAGAGTCTGCAAAGGAGCTGCATGTAGCTTACCAATTTATAGAACAATACAAGGTCTGCCTGGAACATCAGAAACCTTCAAAGATCATTTTCAGACAATGAAAAGGGAATATCCTTTTACACTTGTCTAAAGGGGCTTTAAAAGTAGCAAATCTTTCTTTATCATAATTTATTTCTACTTCAGTAATGAATACTTTCAAGTAATGTACTCATATTATAAAGTTAATCAGCTTTTCACTCAACTTCTTGATCTTCAGAAATCTTAAATTTTGGCTGGTAAAACTTCATTTTCTTTTCTACCAATTTCTAACTCATATTTCCTACAATAGCATTTCATTCTGCACACTAACAACTCTCAGTAAAGCAAAGTTTCAAAAGAAAAGAAATACTAGAATACATGTTTGATTGACTTATGCATCAACAAAATTAAAATTAATCCTCTCTTTCAGCAGATTTTGTTTTATTTAGTCTTTTGCCTTTACTTAGTCTGTCTACTTAAACACATTGAACTATTAAATCCATGTAGCCTCTACATACCATAGATGGGGTAGCTTCAGTACCAGATTGCCCTTTCCTTGGTATTTAAAAACAGTTTAAATGGTGATATTATCTGTGCGTCTTTTCTGAACTACTTAAAACCTTGGTGAATTAGCACCGGACAGCTGTTTGGTCCCTTAACAATTTTATTATTGTTTGCATATTTCCTAGTGACTCAATTCTTTCCTTACAATTGATGTCCATAAATCTGGCTATTTTTGTAGTGTCAGGCCATGACTGTTTCAGTTGTTATTCAAAAAGCTGTCTTTTTTTGGGTGGAATATAATTAGAGACTCAGAATCACTGTCATCAACTGTTATCTATTGGAAATGTTGACTGCCACAGTGAGATAAAAGACCCATAATACAATTTGATCAAAGTGCTTTAAACAACTGCATAAAGTGGTGAAACTCTATGAAATATTGATCAGTTCTTTCAACTAATTCTGAAATAACCTACTTAAAATCTTAAAGATATACACAAGTTTCCTATCTTAATTGTCTAAAACTGCTATTTCTTTTGTTTTTCTTAATAACTATACAGATTCAGTAATGTTTGCAAATAAAATTATCTTAGCATCTTTGATACCTAATTAATAAACAATTTATTTCCAAGACTACAAAGAGACTTGAAGGAGTTTTAGGTTAATTGGATAGCTATAATTTATTTTGAAAGTATATTTTTTTTCTTTTGAATAACATGAAGATTAAATGAAGTTATTGATCTGCCTTCATGTAAAAAAAACTGCTCTTTTTATTACTGGTTGCCATAATAGTAACAATTAACCTTTGTAATACACATTTCAAATTCAAAACACATTACAGTGCTTCAGTAGTTAATCCTTCCCAGTCTACTTGTGAACAAAGTGAAAAAACATTTACAGCTCATTTCATGTTGATGATGCAGAGAAGTGAAATGGTTTGCCCACGGCAATGCAAAGGGAAAGGGTTGGCACCAACATTATGAACTGAGGCCCTATTTATTTTAAGATTACACTTTCTTCCCATGATAAACTAATATTTATATCTACCGATACAATGTCCCTCTTCCTCCACTCCAGGAGAAGGGATGGATCATCCCTTAAAAAAATGTTTCTATCTATAGAAACATGTTCCTGAAAACTGTGATGATTTTACTCAGGGTTACATTTCATTGTCATAAACCATATTATCTTTTTTTATTTCCTCTTTTTAACGTTTTCTGTATCATTGCCTGTAATGCCAGATGTAAAGCCCAACATGCCACAGAAACAATGGAAACAATTTAACTTAGTTCCTTTAAAAATAATATTGTGTGCTTAGCTATGTACTGCGTAGTTCTGCATTCATGAACCTCAGCGCACAATATTGACATTGACTGTCAATTTGGAGTACATGACACCATTTTTGAACTGTTTGTACACTCCGAGGCAGTTCTGTTGCATTTTAGGAGGCTGTAAACTTTGTATGTTTTTCCCCCTTTTTCTCATAGCATTAGATCACAAAGACTGAGAATCAGCTCATCACTGAAGTACACTGAGCCCCTAGTATCATCTTCTTCCTCTTCAGCCCTTGGAACTGCTACTAGCCTACTCTATTCATACTTCTATATCCTATCTGTCACCTTAGATTCTCACAGTCTTATATTCTTGGCATACTGTGAAGTGAGCTCTCTTAGATATGGGAATGACTATAAGGTGGAAGAAGGTGATGAGATAAACACTATCTGATTTTTTAACTACTTGTTATTTTGTCATACTTATATGGCAAACACTATCAAACCATCCACTTCATGGAAAGGAACCTTATTTAATGACTAATATGAAAACAGATCAAATGCCTCAGCCTTTCTATCGAGTAGCTCCAGAACTTTAGGATACCCACACAGTACAAGTCAGTCGCCATAGAACTGCGTGATAGACATTCATTCTAGCTTAAGTGGAGATTTGATACAGGATGATACTGGAAAGAAAAAGGGAAAAAAAGAGAGTTTTTAATTTAGGTTATTGTCTTATTTGTAATTACAAAAAATGGAAGAAGAAGCTTGCACCAACGTCTATATGGTGTCAAAATAAGAGGCTGCCTTACAGATCAGAGGGACGTTTACTCCCTTAGCTTCTACATGCTAAGGCTAAAAAGAAGGTAACATCAACTTTGCAAAGATATTATTTGTTCTCAGACAGATATAGGAGTTGAGAATATCAGGTTATAATATTTAATAACTTGAAATGCTTTTCAAGGTTGATAAAAATGCATGATTTATTATTCCTTATTTAAATCTCCAGATATGCAGGATTAAGATGAGACTTTCCTGCATGATAAATTATCTCACATTCACTTGTTGCATGACTCTTTCCATTTATGTAAAACTTTTGGTTACTATTGGTTACAGTTAGAGACAGGATAGATAATTCAGAAGATAGACTTTTATTTAGTATAGCAAATACTATTATTATATTGACTAGCAAGGTACTTTGGGTTCCTGAAACGACAGATGTTAAATATATTATTACTTTTTGTTGGGAAAGACTTCAATTACACACAAAATTTAAGTTGCTTACTTCCATTGACTGCAGTGGAACTTCTCTTGAGAATGATTTGAATAAGTATTGTAAGACCATTACTGCAGTCTGATCATTTATCTTCTATGGTGCCATAGCATTCATGCCATATCTGTATCAACCAGGAGAGAAATTATCTTTCATCCATGCAAATCTGCTAAGTTAAAGGAAAGCACTGAACAATATACACCTAAATTTTTGCAACAGAATAACTTGGGTATGATAACTACTATTAACAAAGCCAAGCCAAAGGTTGACTGTACTGTAGATGGTCTTACTTGACAGGAAATATCTTAGTTTGCATTAGAAATAACAAAAAATGAGTTGGTTTCAGTTTAAGATAAACAGTCATAACTTCTGTATATGGAAGATTTAGTAGTATTAGTGCATTACCTCTGATTGGCTTGGAGACAGAATGTCCCCAGTTATGCAGAGCAATTATTGTCCAGTAGTTTAATTGGTGTTTGTGTAATGTTTAACAACAGAAAGGTGGACCCTCCTTCTAAACAAGATGGACTTAGTTCAGTTACCAATTAAGTCATGCACTATAAACTAAGAAGTAGCTGATAATATACCCAATGCAACATTATATATCACTTCATAAAATTGTTTTGAGATCCTATACTAAAAGACTATTAGGACACTTAATTCTAACTTTAATGACAGGAAATAAAGAAACTGCGTTTAAAAACTCTGAAACAGTTTTGGTTTACTCACTTCCTGTTACAGAAGAAATCTCACAGATGAAATAAAATCCTTGCTTATTTTCTCTGAAGTGTTTATAATCAGTAAAGGTAACCCAGAGTAAATGAGCATTTTTTTTAATGCTTTTAAGTAATCTCTGCATTAACTTAAGTCATTACTTACCCAGATTTAAAAACAAAAACAAACAATCCCCCACTCCCCCCCACAAAATCCAACAACAAAACCAACATCAAAATAATAATTAAAAAACCCTGGGAAGAAAATTACAATAAAACAGCATTAATAATTTTACCAAGAAAAGCCATAGGCTGGATTTGGGGCTGCATGCCACAAATGACCATTGTAGCTAGGGGAATTCATTTCCCACTGAACTTCAACAACAACAAAAAAAGTATTTTAAATATGAGTAACATTATACAGGAGACAGGATATGATATAAAGTGTTTCAGTTTTAAAGTATTAGAAGTTATCTGTAGCAGATATTTGATCTATTTTAACAATTGGTGAAACAGTACAGTTTGTCCGACAATACTGTGGATGCTACTTAAAGAGTATACAAATAGTGTAAAGTTATGTTCTGCCTGTTACAGATCCTTTGCAAGGGACAAATATTTTGGCAGTCCTTAAAAAGCTGCCTCATGAGAGACCAGGAAACGTTTCCTCCTAGAAATCCCAGAGGTACTAATTACTTCACAAGGATAGAGAAGACACGGGACATTGACTGACTCATGCACAAACATAAGTTTGTGAATAAATAGTTTGAATAATAGGAAAGTTGATGTAGCTTGCAAATTTTCACTGCTCCTCTGGCAAAAAGAGTAGTTTTGTCTCCACCTGGAAGCACACTTTCACCCTGCGTGCCATAAGGGCTTCAAAGAGACCTGGAGTTAACCAGAGCTTTGAGGAGGTCTGCCTAGCCTATCTCCTGTTCTAAATTCCCCAAATAAGAATGAAGATAACTTTTTAAGTTACCTTCCTCTCCCTGTGAAAAACCCAACCCAATCCCAAATCCCACACAATAAAAAGGACAGGTTCTATCAGAGTAGATACTAGAAGGACTTGATTTTTTTTTAAGTAAACCCAACTAAAAGTGACTAGGCCAAACACAGTGGAAACAGTTTAAAAAAATCACACATAATTCTCTCTGCATACTCACAGTATCTTTGAAAATGGTCCTTGGTCCACCTTTGGTCTGAATTAACCAATTACTGAAAATTGTAACAAACTTTTCCATAGCACTCAGAGGTTTCACACTGCTCTGCTCCCTTAATAGAACACAGCATATGTGGTGAATGGAGATTTATGTCTCATTGAGACAGTGAATTCCTTTCCCAGAAATGCTTTGCAGTTCCCATAAGTCTTTGCCACTGCCAGGACTGCTGGGAATGGCCAAAAACTGCCTGGATTCTTCTGGAAGCTGAAGATAACGGAGAGTATAAAAGGAAGAGAAAACTTCACCTCTCTTTCTTTTCGGACTGTGCCATCAGAGAGAGAGAGCAATTCCCTTCCCCGTTGGGAGTTGGCTGAAGGCCAGGGCAACTCACTGATAGCCGGGACTGGGCAGCGATTCTTCCACCGTCTGATATAGGGAGAATTTAGACGAACTGCGCCTACCTGCGTAGCAAGCCTTGAGCCCAATTCTCTAATTCCCGCGCCCCCCCCCCCCC
>VZZY01025354.1:52839-85870 GCA_013400335.1 Eurystomus gularis | reverse complement strand
CCTCCTGGACTGTTTCCTGTCTTTCATTACATTTACATTCTTTTTTTCTAATTGTATTTGATAAACAAGAAGACTATTAGAGAGATATATGTATTGCTTAAAATTAATAATCTTGCACAAGGATAAGTAACTGTACAGCTTCAGGTGAAATTTTATCCTAACTCTTACTTTTAGAATTCCTGAAGACACTATCTCAACTAGACAAGACTTAGGATTCAAGGATATTTTGGGAGATAGGCAGGGCCAGAAGTGATAAGACTACAAATGATGTGGGCAAATAAATGTGCATTCAGGGCATCTAGAGGCAGTAGTTTTTCCATTTATTACAAATAAAGGAATAAACATGCATTAATATAAAATATTTTTTTATATTAAATTGAGATAAGTTTAAAAATAACCAGAAAAAGAAATACATTATGGCTCATGAAAGGATGAAGTTTTAATGTTTATTTAAGTATGACTCACTTGGTAGACAGTACTCCTTAAGGCTGCATACTTATAAATCAAAAGGAAACCTGCAGCCCTACTAAAGGAGATATCATTTAGAACCACCAACAAAAAAACCCAGTAGGGAACCCAATAGTCCCTGAGACCAAATAGGTATTTGCTAATTTCTTCAGAACTGTATTCCATGGTTACAGATTTGAGTATAAAAGGCTTGATCCATCTACATCTTTGATAAAGCAGCTTCAAATGACAATTCATAGCTAATTCTGATGCTATGCTTGACTGAAAGTTTAAGCTCTTACAAGGTCTTATAACTTTTTCAGTAAAGGGAAGACTATTCTATTGTTGTTAAAACTATAAAAGCTATAGCACTATGCATGAGCCTGTCCTTCCCATTACTTAATCAAAGTCTGGAGATCTCAACATGGATGTAAGGGAATTTGCTTTATTATCTAGCTGATTGGGATCCTAAAGTGCTAGTATTTATCAGATATTAAGGAAAAAAGAAGAAAAAAAGGTTGTGTTAGTCTTTTAAATTACCTATAGGCATAATCATAGAATCATAGAATGTTAGGTGTTGGAAGAGACCTCTGGAGGTCATCAAGCCCAACCCCCCTGCCAAGCAGGACCATAGAATCTAGGGTAGGTTACACAGGAACGCATCCAGATGGGTCTTGAAAGTCTCCAGAGACGGAGACTCCACACCCTCCCTGGGGAGCCTGTTCCAGTGTTCTGTAACCCTCACAGTAAAGAAGTTCCGCCTCATGTTGAGTTGGAACTTCCTGTGCTCTAGCTTGCATCCATTGCCCCTTGTCCTATCGCAGGGCACAAGTGAAAAGAGGTTGCCCCTTTCTTCTTGACACCCAGCTCTCATCTCTTGATACACACTAATTAGATCCCCTCTCAGTCTTCTCTTCTCCAGACTAAAAAGCCCCAAGGCTCTCAACCTTTCCTCATAAGGCAGGTGTTCCAGTCCCCTAATCATCCTCATAGCCCTCCATTGGACTCTCTCCAGTAGATCTCTGTCCCTCTTGAACTGGGGAGCCCAGAACTGAACACAGTACTCCAGGTGAGGTCTCACTAGGGCAGAGTAGAGGGGGAGGAGGACCTCCCTCCATCTGCTGGACACACTCTTCTTAATGCACCCCAGGATACCATTGGCTTTCTTGGCCACAAGGGCACATTGCTGTCCCATGGAGAACCTGTTGTCCACCAGGACTCCAAGGTCCTTCTCCACGGAGCTGCTCTCTAGCAGATCACCTCCCAATCCATACTGGTGCATTTTGTTACTCCTTCCCAGGTGCAGGACTCTGCGCTTATTATTGTTGAACCTCATGAGGTTCCTCTTTGCCCAGCTCTCCAGTCTGTCCAAATCCTGCTGAATGGCCACACAGCCTTCAGGTGTATCAGCCAAATCTCCCAGTTTCATATCATCAGCAAACTTGCTGAGAAGACACTCTGTCCCTTGATCTAGGTCATTGATGAAGATGTTGAAGAGGACTGGACCCAGCACTGACCCTTGGGGGACTCCACTAGTTACAGGTCTCCAGCTGGACTTGGCTCCAATGATCACCACTCTTTGGGCTCTATTGTGTAGCCAGTTCTTAATCCTTCTCACCATCTGTTCTTCTACCTCTCACTTCCTGAGCTAAAATAAATATTTCCATTTTTGTTACAATAAACATGAAAATTCATGCAAAATTGACATTTCAGGAAAAAAAGTTTGTTCAGCATAAATCAAAATATATTCAAGTTTAGATGACTTAATGTATTTTATTTTATACCTGTGTATATAAAAGTACATCTCTATGTACAACTATTTAAATTCATATGTTTATGTGCATATATCTAATTTCATACATAAGTATCAAATTACATATATGTATAAGATACGTATATCCCGATATAGTTTCAATTTATCTGTCTTTTCTGTATTAAATTTGACTACCAGTGTTAGTAAAGTTTCTTATAGTTATATGTCACGTATACACTCAATATTATACAGAGTCATGACACCAAGCTGGGTGGAGTGGTCAACATGCTGAAGGGAAGGGATGCCATCCAGAGGGAACTTGACAGACTTGAGAGTTGGGCCCATGCCAACCTCATGAAGTTCAACAAGGCCAAGTGTAAGATCCTGCACCCGATCAAGGCAATCCCAAGTACAAATACAGGCTGGGCAATGAGTGGATTGAGAGCAGCCCTGAGGAGAGAGACTTCAAGTTGATGGTTGATGAGCTGAATATTTGTTCAGGCTTTTCCAGATGCTCGTCTGTTTGAAATACTTCTTTCTAATCTTCATGTGACTTATCTGATAACTATTAAAACTATGCAGTTAAAAACAGTTATTAGAGTGAGATACAGCCACAACTTACTCCTAGCTAGATGGCTGTCAGTCATAAGGCCAGGTTCCTTTTGTCTTAGCATCTAATGCTAAGATCAATGACTTCTTGCTTTCCCCTGAGATACTACTTTTCTCCATTTTCCTTCCAGAGGGAAATAATGGCTTTCAAAAACATTTCCACAAGGCACTTTAGAATGAAATTTTATATTCATTGTGTTTCAATTCAGTGACTTCTTTGTGAATCTCAAGTAGTTGATGGATTGCCTTGTTTGGCAATTAACTGTTGTGGATATTGAACAGTTTATAGACTACTTTTCATGTATCTTCAAGAGATAGCTTTGTTATGGGTTTTCAGAAGTGTTTTTTAAAACTTAGTTTAAAAGTGTGCAAAAGCTTCTGGAACAGTTTTGGAGACTTAAATAGACTAGAATGAATTTAAATGGTTGCAATCTCATCTACACTACCTAGTGTTAATGGTACTGGAAAACTACACCTTCCAGCAATTGTTACCAGATACTAGGAAGTATTGGTTTGTATCAACACACTTTTATCAGTCTGGAAATATGACTTCTCCAGAACCAACATCACAAGATTAGGAGAAAAAAGAGTGGGTGAAAATTTCTCAATGACCTAACAGTTTAATTCTGAAAAGCATAAAATGAATAGACTTTAAAACAGCACTAATTAGAGCTTTTATAAAAACAGAAACATCAAAGAAAAACATGCAAATTTTTGATTAGAAAGAATTTTTTATAAAGAAGTGATATTCTGTACTAAAATTCCACAGACACGTCAAGGAAAATAGAGCTTTATCTTACAGCTAAGTCAGTAAGTTCCTTTAGAAATGTAAAAATCAAACAGTTATTTTGAGATTAAAAAATCCCATTTATATCTTTAAAAAGGAATCCATTCAGAGTGTATGAAATACAGTTGGAATTTTAAATACTTTAAATATTTTAGAGAAAAAAAGTGCTACATATGTCAAGCTTTCCTAATAAATATTATTTATGTTTCTTTTACAGCACTCTATTTTGGAGTAAATTTTTGGAGTAAATTGAATACTTTTCATTTGATGTGGCAGTATTTAAATAAATAAAAATTAATTTAAAAATACACTGTGATTAATGGGGCACCATTATCTATAGGTAAGCATGTATAGTCTTGAACAAAGTAATAAGGAAGACTTTGTAATTTTCTTTATGTTGTTGCTTTTTTTTTGTCCTTTTTCTTCCTTTTAATATTTAATGTAATTAATCAGAGATTAAAAGTCTTACAATACTGGCTAAATGACCCAGCCAACACATTTATGAAACTCATGAGGTTTTTCAGTGTCAGAGAACCACATTTTCTCAGTTCTTTTGCAAAGGATTAAAATTACTGGCTACATTAAACATTCCATAAAATGTCCTAGGATTAAACACTTGAAAAAAGACTGAAACGTTGCATTCCCCTGCCAAATGCAGTGATACTCAGCAAATACACAAACTCAATATAGGTTGGCTTATTTGTGAAAATTGTGCCAAGGATGATGCAGACTTAAAGCCAAACCAAAACCAAACGAAATCAAAATTTCTGAATTGCACCAAACTCCATTTTGGTGTCTACTTGTCTTGAATGAAATTTCAGCAGAGCCAGACAAAATGAAACCATAATAACAAATATGCTGTAAAACAGACAGCTTCAAATCCTAATCAAAAGCTCTTAGACATTAATTTCTTATGTCTAATTACATCTGTGAACTATGAATTATTATCAGACTAAGTGTGCTACAAAGAAACTTAATGATTCCTTCCCATCATGATTTACACATTCAAACATCTAGTTCTAGGTCCTTCCATCCTTCAGCATTAAACTAGCAGTTATCTGCCACTGAATATTTGATATGAACATTAGATACTTAATTACTATTTAATTTCTATTAAAGGAAACATCCTGGGAAAAATAATTGAAAATACATTTTTAACTCCTGGTATACTATACAGACATAAAGAGTACACTGGAAAATACATTATTAGGAAATGACAAATTCTTATTAAGATTAAAGTACAGTAAAACTGTCTTCTTTGCTCTATGTCGTTCTTTTTTAGTTTCACTTACATTGTCCCAAATATTGATGAATCCGCCTGAGAAAATGAGATTAGAGTTACTATTCTTTCGTAATGCAAATTAGTGCACTTGAAATCTTGATGAAATGAAGATTTAGCTACATTCTGGATGTGAACAGTACCACTATGACTAGGATTATAATAAGCCTAGGCAAAGACAGTACTAAGTTCCACTTTCTTTCATATTAATATTTGATAGAACTACATATAACGCACACTCACATACATACAATACAAACTAAATTTTTGTACATTATTTTCCATGAAAAAAGGAGTTCAAACATTCTGAAACTAGTCCAAATACAAATCACTAATTCTATTAATGGAGTTTAAAAATGCACAGGCATGAATTCTGAAAACTTTTACTTCTTTTTAAAGTAGATCTTGCTCTAATAGTATTTCCTAGAGATTCCTGAAGAGCCAGACAGTTATGCCTTTATTTGCATTGTATATTCATAAAAGCACTAATAATACTAACAATGTTATTCTTATTTATGTATGTCAATAATCTACTATTTGAGTTTCAATATCTATGTCTATTCTAGCTCATAATAGGTGAAAAATCAATAGTTTACACTTAATGTGGAATATATTTTGAAGTATTTATTTATTCGTCATTAACTTCTTACAAGTAGGGAGAATGAACATTGCCAGCAAATGGTGTAAATGACATGAACTGTGAAGTTGCTGATTGGAAAAATGGGAAGTCTATCATACGCAAATACTAGGGATCCTTTTGGAAAAAGGAAAAAGAAAAGAAAAAAAATAAATAAAAGTGAGAAAGGAAGAGGGTAACAGGAAAGAAAAGAAGGAAGAGAATTAAAGGCATCATCCAGTCAGTTTATGTGTTACCAGTTAAGCAGCATTAACCTAGACCTATTGCCTCCAGTTTCTGCACATGCTAGCATGTACCACTCCATAAATGGTCTGGATAATTTGGCCTGTGCTTGTTCTGCTTCCCTTCACAGAACCCGGGTTCAGGTGTCTAACTGATAAATTACTTCAGATGCTATTTTTATGAACACAATAATTTAACCAGGTTTTAAGTTTCTTCAAGGAAAATATGAGAGTTTCTGATTTTGTATGTTTATATTTTGTCACCACTTCAATAGCTAAAAGGGGAAAGGAGTAGATGGGATCCCAGTAAGCAACAGAAGTCTAAACTTGTATAAATGTACAGTTCTTTTTCTAATAATCAAACATATTCTCTACTGTGCCTTAGTAGAGCACCGTTGTAGTTCATAGGTATAAGTGTTCCAGCTAATTTTAGACAATTAAAATGTCAGGAAATATAGCAGAAATCATTCTTCCTCCCCCCTCAGAAAAAAAATAATCCCACAAAACAAACAAAAAAACCGAACAGAACAAGAAACATAAGAAACATATAAGTAGCAAAGATTTCAAGAGTTACAGTAATTTGCCAACTTTTTTCAGTGCATCAGTGAATTACAAGTATCATATGATTTGCAATATTGTCTTGTACTCTAATGCAAACTTGTCTGCAAGATCCCTTTGATCCCAGACTTTTTTTATAATCATCCATAATTCTGTTCTGATTTTCCTAAGAAGTTTTCTTCACTCAAACTTTTTCTCCTTTCTGATTTTATTTCTGTTGACATTGCATTACTGAGCCTGGGAGGCTTTTCTGGGTTAATTGGTCCAGGTGGATTAATTTGGCATCTAATTACACAACTGTTTTTTGATACTGCTGTGAGTTTTTCAGGGTCACACTAAGTGAACTGTGCTTAGATACTTTAAAAAAAAAGTCAGGAATAGTTTTTCATTATTTATTTTCTTATTATGATGCTGAGCTCATCCAAATTCCTTTGAAATTAGTGGCTTATTTCTCACTGACTTCATCAGATGCAGAATCAGGCCTGAACCATGTGTATAGATATATGTTAACTGGCACATTTTAGACAGTACATTAAAAAGCATATGTTGCCTTTGGACTGATTGAAATACTTGCAGAGCAGTGACATTCCTTAGTTTTCCTCTTTCAAAACATACATAGGCAGATACAAACACATTTACACACATAATATACACACATTTAGTTTCTACTATTTCAGTGGGGTATTATTCTTCAAATACATATAAAGTCACTTTTTTCTAACCATATGACCAATATGTATGGTCCTACACATGATATTCCTAGATTTTGTGAACCAATATAGGACAGTTTTTGTCCTTAACCTACATGTATAAAGGTTAAGTATATGCATTGGCTGAAAGTGTTTTATCAGTGATGGATATCAAGTGTTTCGTCTGCAAATCTGCCATCCTTGATTTTGTGGCATGATTACATACAATGCAACACTCAGAAAGGCAGGAATGAAATGCTCAGTTCATTCTTAAATCTTCACATAATGCTACAAAATATATTTTAAAAATCTAAAACATTCCCACAGGAAATTGGGTCAGGATACCAGGCAGTCAGAGTCTATTGTTATTATTACCACTTTTCTTTCATAACCACTTTATTTTGTACATAGTTTTGACAGCTAAAAATTATAGGAACAAGCTATGTATTGCAATATTGGTACTACAATACTGGTATTGTAATATACTAACTCTCTAATTAGAGAGATAATAAATGCCTTAAATACAGTCATACAATCAAAGCAGTATGAACAAATATAAGACAGTAGAATGACAAAAAGTAGGAACAGAAATCATACTAGTGCCAGAGGAAGAGGACAAAGAAAGAAATGAACATATAGTAAAGGACTAAGGGGAAAAAAGGGACGACTGAAATATGCTTCTGGGCTGCCATTAAGTTAAATGAACATTTTATCTACAACCATTTTAAAATGATTTAAAAAATCTAGGTGCTAGTGATGAATTTATAGGGATTTTATACAAAGTATAGATTAAATTTATACAAGACTCATAGAAGATTGACATCTTCTAAAGAAAGTGGTTTAAATGTTTGGGGTTTGTTTCTTAGGGTGAGTTTTTTCATATTTGGAAATTTCTTAATGATGCAAAAGCCTAAAGAAGAAGAAAGAAAACAAACAAACAAACAAACAAACAACAACCCCCCCCAAACAAACAACCTCCTAAAGAAACAAACACCACAAAAACCCCCCAAACACTTGTAAGCTAACAAATTAACATTACAAGCTAACACTTGTAAGCTAATCTGTGATTCTGTGATTCTGTGATTAAAAATAGCTTTGATCACAACTGATTACAAGATGCCTGTTACGTATTATGGCTTCTAAGGTGAAAAACACGTCACCATATATAGATGCGCTATTCTTTGTTTTATATTTACTTTATGGTGAAATAAGGTCTTTCTTTTAAGAGGGTTGGCTCCCAGGCATCTTTAGAACAGGATAGGAATTAGAAAAGTATATTAAGATGGGCAGAAGTCATCCTTAATAAACAACGTGCAAAATGGCACTGAAGAAATTTTGATATATATGCATAGAATATGCTTTCTAGAATAACTACATAACTATGCAAATATAGCTGTAACTATGTGTAAATACACATATAACTATATATATATTTACATACATATGTCTGTATATATAAAAAACACTTTTTTTACTGTACCTACATAACTCATAACTACCTGCAAAGCAGCTTTGCAGTTAAAGAGCTGGGGTTCTAGTGGACAGCAAGTTGAACATGAGCCAGCAATGGGCATAAATTAAAAAGCACAAATTCCATCTGAAATAAGAAAAAGCTTTTTTGCTTTGAAGTTGGTCAACTGTTGCACAGACATGTTGTGGTATCTTCATCTGTAAGGACGTACAGAATGCAACAGAACATGGTTCATACTTGAAATTCCAAGGTCAAACATTCTGTAATTCTCTGTTTTTCTGATTGTGTGATTCTTTGACTGCACATACAGATTTAAATTACTTGAGGCAGAAGGCAGGGCCAAGGAGGGATGTGTTTCATCTCAAAAGAATGAGTATGAATACATAACACAATATGTTCAGATAATCTCTCACTGTGGCTATAAGTACATAATAATAAAAGCCCTATCTCTACTAGCATATACTTTGCAAATGGTTTAGCAATGATCCCAAATCATAGAATCATAGAATCATTTAGGTTAGAAAAGACCTCTAGGATCATCAAGTCCAATCTTCACCCCAACATCTTCCTGACCCTTAGACCATGTCCTGAAGCACCACACCTACTCACTTTTTGAAGTTTTTTTTAATGTATGGTTCTCCTTAAACTTAGTAGAAGGATACAGAAAAAAAAAATTCTACTTTTTTATTTTTTGAAAATTTTTGAGGTATATCACCCCAATTCCAAAAATACTGTACATCTTTCACTTTCCTTTAAAAGTGGAGCTAAAAGTATATAATCTGCAACAGTTAAGAAATAAGTGGAGATGATTCAAGGATAGACAAGATATAAACCTTCTATCAGTCCTAAATTTTGCCCTCTTTTTTGACCAGGGCGTAGTCTAGTGAAACGGTTCCAAGGAAAAATGTTTATCTTTATTACTGTTACTATTATCATTATTGCTGTTATTCATTTCAGCAAGACAGAACTAGAAATACATTGAAACATGCCTTGAACCTCAAGAATATATATATTATACAGACTAAACCACCTTCAAAATAATAAAGAATTTACAAACCATATTTTCACAGGATACCGTGTGAGTACTCCGCTGTAAGGAAAGAAGTCTGATATCAATCTCTCCTTCATTGTCCTACACTTTTTTCCTATCTGTTTCCTGTCAACATTAGCAGTCTCTTGTTTTCAAACAATATCTCTTCCTGCCAAGATCTAGAGACTCATACAGAGCTTACATCTGGGTAATTCAAATTCTGTAATGATTAATCCGTTATGCTTTGCTGTAGATTCACATTGATTCTAAATTTATCAGAAAACAGTGGTTTTGGTTTTAGTTTAAAATGCTTAATCATAAAATGAGACTCATTTTCCTTCTGAATTGCATTTTATGAGTATGTATATTAGAATTTCTTCAACATTTATCATCATCACAAATGTCAAGCTTAGTATTTCTCTGGCAAACAGAATATATCAATTTCTCTATTCTATCAAAGCCTAGAATGTTTCCATGGCAAAATTTTATTGCATGTATGGTGCTAGGTAAAGAAGTTATAATTACTGTTGTAAGAAAGAATATTGTTTGTATAAATAAGCTCATATAAAGAATACTGTCAAACAATGCCCAGGGATTAGAAAAGAAAGATGTAAAATAAATACTTCATTAATTAGCCAGGATACTGTAGGGATTGAAGCCTGCTCCTAATTTATTTCCATCTGAATTACAGATTATTTTAAATTGCTTTAGTTCTTCATGGTTGGGGCTATGTCTTTAGAAAAGCTTAACTTTCATAAAATAATAAATTCCTTAAATAATATTCTTTATCCATCTTGCAACTAGTATTGGTTTTGCAGAAAGCATGGAAGGATTTCAGTCCCTTTGAGATCCACCATTTTTTATTCTGCTGTAATCAGTCTAAAGTTGACTTCGGTTTACTACAGAGTCTTTCAGGATTCTCAGAACCATTGGAAGTTTCTTTATACAAAGTTCCCTGAAGCACATTATCAGTTTTTTACTTCAAACTCTTGAATCCTATAAATTTCCCTAGCATTTTTACCATTATGTCTTTCAGTTGCATGTCTTCCGCTAGTACGAGGTACGTACATGCAGGATTTGGTTGGAAAAAGGGCCTGAAAGTGAGTTAACTGTGTTTAAAATGTCCCTACTAATTCAAATGAATATGTCTTGCATGGCTAATCTGCATGTGTGGAAGAAAGCCTGGCGTGTTGGACTTAACAGACAGATATAAGGGTTTCTGTATTGCATGCAATATAAAGTGCCCAGTACATATGCCCCTGAAGTTTACAGTACCTTCCTGGATCTTAAAATAGCCTTGGCTTTTTTTTTTTTTTCTCAACCCGTTGTTTCTTAAGGCTGATAATTTGACTTAATAAGCTCAATTATTTAAAATAGTCTCTTGTTATCAGCCCATGGGACTAAATGTTAGGGATGAACAATTCCAACTTTTTCCAAGGTCATAATTAAATGGACCATTTATAGCAATACTTTTTAGGGGTTAGTCTACCAGCTTTTTATTTTCTCCTTTTTTAAGGCAAGGACATGTCCCTCTATTCAGCTCTTGTGAGACCTCACCCGGAGTAATGCGTCCGGCTCTGGCATCACCAATACAAGAAGGACATAGACCTGTTGGAGAGGGTCCAGAGGAGGGCTACAAAGATTATTAGAGGGCTGGAACACCTTCCCTGTGAAGACAGGCTGAGAGAATTGGACTTGTTCAGCCTGGAGAAGAGAAGGCTCTGGGGAAACCTTGTTGCGGCCTTCCAGTGCCTGAAGGGGGCCTACAAGAAGGCTGAGGAGGGACTTTTTATAAAGGCCTGTAGAGACAGGACAAGAAGTAATTGGTTCAAACTGGAAGAGGGTAGATTTAGATTGGAAATTAGAAAGAAATTCTTCACCCTGAGGGTGATGAGACAATGGAAGACGTTGCCCAGAGAGGGTGTGGATGCCCCATGCATGGAGGTGCTCAAGGCCAGTTTGGATGAGGCCTTGAGCAACCTGGTCTTGTGGGAAGTATCCCTGCCCATGGCAGGGGGGTTGGAACTAGATGATCTTTGAGGTCCCTTCCAACCCAAACCACACTATGATTCTATAACCTCATTGTGTTTTCTCTTGATTTCATTTGCAGAAAATTACTCTAAATGATCATTGCTTCATTCCCCACCATTCATTCTTTGTAATATATTTTATACGCCTTTTTCTAGTTACGTCTTTTTTGATGTGATTTTTCAACTAAGTTGTACACTGTAGTTTGTATTCTCTAACTGAAGAAGAATACAAGCATTTCCACCAATATTACTTGCACATAGGACTGAATTTAGTTTCCCTGACAGTTTGTGTATGTAAAACTCAGTTACTATGAGCATCTATGGAAAAGAAAGACAGGAGAGGCATTAAGCTATCCAAGGCAAGTGCATTTTAGAGTCAACAAGTATTCATATATTTTTAGTATTATTCTCTCACTGTAGTGTTCCAAGAATCCAATATTCTACTAGTCCCTCCACTGATTCCAAATAACAATATTCAAAGTAATTTCTAACTTTGATATCCAACCCAGTTCAGTCTATTGAGCCAATAAAAATGATGTGCTGGTAAGAATAAAGCCATTTTCCCATTTGGGATTTTGACTAAAAATTCAGCAAAAGACACAAACTCACATCTGTCAGCAAATCTTTTGTATTTTATTTTTGGAACCGTCATTCTTTTGAATCTTTCTTTTGAAAGTGCCAGTTTGGAAAAGTAGTAGTAGATTCTTTGTCATTTAAATATAACAATCTTTAGAATTCTGTGGATTTGAGATAATTATTTTGTTGTTATTTTTGTTATCCTGCATTCTGGAAGTGAGTTAGGCAGCTGGGTGGGATTGTTATCTTCTTTAGATTTTTCTAACACAGACATTGTTCAAATAAGTTTGGAACTGTGATACTAGGTATTACAATGATCTCTTATTTAATCAGTGTGTAGAAAGAGCTGATGATAACATGTTTTATCATTTGTTACTTTTTTGTTAATATTGTAACGGTACAAACTAAGTCAGTGGAGGTTTACACAATTTAGAATCTAGAGAAGAATGATCATAACAAAAATGTGTTTCTTAAAAGATGAATGCTGTATATTTGGGGTAAAAATGTCTTGTAATAAAGAATATACTAAGTTTGAGATAAAAGGATAGAAGATTTACTCCCTGGAGACACTTTTTCTCTAGTAACAGTGAAGGTAGGAACTTAGATAGTTAACATCTAACTTTTAATATGTTATTTAGGCTAGGTGAATGTCATCCTTTGTTCTGCCCAGTTCTTTACCAGCTGAATGTGCAATAATATAGTCATGGGGACACAATAAATTAACCTTATAATGGATAGCCTGGATATCAGAAGCTTTCCTGCAGTGACTTCTTAGAAAGGGCTTCAAAATCAGACCAGGAAACAAAATATATTTGGCATTGTAAAGCTAAGATGTGTTATGTCAGCCACTGTTGTTATTGTTCTGTGTCCGTTTAGGGGTTCAGGGCAGGTCCCCACGGAACAGAACGTGTGCTCCCCCCTCCCTATCCCTTAGTTCCCCCCAGACAGGTAGGCAAAAAAGGGAAATCAGGAGTAAAAAGAGAGACTTTGCACCGTATTGGAAGTTAGCAAAAAAGATATATATATATATATAGTCTAACAGGGAACAGAAAACAAGAAGGGAAGGTAGATATAGGTACAAAGATGGGGGAAAACACAATAAATGCAATATAATACAAAACCAAAGGTTGGATGGCTTCGGATTCACAAGAGGATGAGGAATGGTGAGAAGATGGCTCCTGGCCGCAGGGAGAGAGAGTCAGCTCCAAGCTTCTCTTCCTCCCGCGCTGGAGACCACTTCCTGCCTCCAGTATCCGGTGTGGGCAGGAAGGGGGAGGGAATAACTGCTTCCCCCTTGGGACCCTCAGGGTGTCCAGCCCCTGCCTGTCCTGGTCCCAAACCTCAAACCATAACAGTTATTCAAAGAAGCTAGATTAAAGGTAGTCCAAGTCCACCTGTGCTCTTCTAAGCACAATGTAGAAATCTACATATGTGACAATATTCAGAAAAAATAAAATCATAAAAATAATATTTTCTACAGACAGTAAATTTTCCAGAAAATTTCCTCAGTATTAAGTTCCCAATACCCTTAGGTTGTTGTCCATATCACTTTGCTCATCCTTATTACTACACTGGATAACTGAATTGAGGAAGCATTCTCAATGGCTAAAGAACATTCTAAATGTTACATTATTTCTGAATGTCAGATTATTTCATGTGAAACATGCTGAAACTGCTGTCAAACTGACTTTATCTTCTAGGAAATTAAGCTGCATTATCTCACACAATACAGACTTCTTACAAAAACAGCAAGGCAAATCTAGTGGGTAGTTGTCAGGAGATAATCACCCCCCTTGGGAATTACAGATTCTCTGCTAAATCTCATATCTTTTACAGCCTTGGGGATGTGATTATATTATGACAGAAATACCCCTGTTGCATTACTTACATTTTTCAGTCAAGGGTTACCTGCAATCAACTAGTTGAAATACCTCAAGAGAGCATTTCTTTATGCTATTAAATCTCAAGTTTTAAATAACCACAAGAGAGAATATCCACATTCAGCTACATAATTCTAAAAGTTTGTTAAACTTTGTTACTGGAAAGTATCAAAGTAAGAGGTTTCTGTAAGAATATTTAATTCATGTCAATATTATACAAAGAATAAAATAAGACCTCTGTATGGCAATAATTATAATAATAAAAACCATACGAACAGTACTTATAACAACAATAACACCTAAAATACTAAATTTGAAATACTATTACAATCAGAAATAGCACTATTTATTTTCTATTTTCAAAGGTGTAAGCATACATTAACTAATTCCAAGGTTGATGCTAGCCTTGCCCCAAGTTCAGTAGGACATAATGACTGGAAAACCAGATTATGGCATTCTCCTGTCTTTTTGACCATGGCTATGTAAAGAATATCCTTCATCACAGAGTTGTTT
Organism: Eurystomus gularis; assembly: GCA_013400335.1. Taxonomy (NCBI): domain Eukaryota; kingdom Metazoa; phylum Chordata; class Aves; order Coraciiformes; family Coraciidae; genus Eurystomus; species Eurystomus gularis. The sequence continues at coordinate 71,390 of VZZY01025354.1, read as the reverse complement.
TATTTAAATTTATTCTTAAAAATTACTCAGCTATATATTTGATTTAACATTTGATGAATAAATTTATTAAAATCCTGGGATAATTTAGGGATTGATCAAGTGAAAGCTGTTTATTTAGTAAAACATCGTTCTTTTATAATCTCTTTGGCATAGCATGCAGTACAAGCGCTTCCGCTATTGGTTACATTGTGTACATCATTTACCTAGCAACAATTTCTAATTGGTAACACATATTCTTCAAGCTCTTGTTATTGTAGGATAGCTCAGTCCATTCTCCTTACACATGCTGACTGGTTCTTCTTCTTCTTGTTCCTCCTACTGTGACCGCTGACTTCTTGCCAGGTTGCTGTTCTGTGGAATTTGCTCGTTAGGCCTCTTATCTCCTTCACTCCCTGCAACTCTTCAGCCTCAGGGCTTCCCGGGCTCTTTCAGAGAAACATCATTATCTTGCTTATTGTAGTATTGAATTTTGATTGCTATAGACAGACCTTTAATACCAATTAAAAGTTTACATGTATTTATATGTAGGAGAAACAGTCCAAAAGAAATATAATGTATTTAACATATAGCTTTGAGATTAGAATAGTCATTCTGAGTTGAAAGTCCAGGTTACATTTAGGTGAAAGTAAGTGAAACATTATAGGCATTTAAAAAATTTGTCTGAAAATAAATATAACAACATGTAAACCATATTTCTATGATCCCATTAAATTTACTAGAAAACCATTGTAGAACTAATGCTTAAGTTCCTTATGATTTACTTGAGTTTTGGGAGTTTACTTTCAGAGAAGGTGCCAAGGACATCAATCTGTGTTCTTCACATATAGGATATATCTCACAAGTACCTGAAAGAGACCTGAGTGCACTAATGGAATTTAACAGCCGTGGGCATGCCCTCACTCGGCCCACAGCTCAGGACATTTCAGTGCCTCAGGGCCATCAGACCCTATCAAGGATCACTACAGCAAGGCTGGTCTTCAGCTCTCCACGGAAAGCCTGGCGGATTTGGACATCTGCGCTCCCACAGCAACAATGGGTGTCAAGGTTTAGGGTTTGGTCAGCCACTACATGAATGATAGATGCTCTCTATTAATGCCTCTCCCTTCCCAAATGGGAAGAGGAAGGAAATAGGGAGAGGGACCTATGGATTGGAAAAGAAAACTAAAGCAGCTTTAATAAAAATTTTAAAATGAACTATATGTAAATATATATAAAAATAGATATATATAAAATATAGTATTATAAATGAATATATTAAATACATATATATATATATATATAAAAATATATGCAAAACCAATGCTGAACCCAGACTCCCTGGTGACAATTACATCACCATCAGCACTAATGTTGTGAGCAGGCACTGGGGAAGTCCCAGATTGGACTCAGTGGTGAATGAGAACCAAATTCAGGAGCTGGATTCTGAAACTGGATTCAGGAACACATGGATTGGGATCTAAGGCAGAACAGACAAAGTCTTCCTCAGACTCTGGCCACTGAAGAAGAGAGCTTGACACTTATGAATACGTGTCTGGTCAGTTTAGGGTCACCTGTCCTGTCCGCTTCTCCCTGCAGGTGAGGCCTTTTACTTTCCGCATCCCTCAACCTGGTACACAAGATTTGGCAGTGACCTTGGTCTCCACAGGAGCAAGTATAATCAAGAAGAGCCTTTCTGCATATCAGTCCTTGGTAGTAACTATAAACATTGAGCATTATCACTTCTGGAAGCAGACGCTGCCTGCAAAAATATGTTGTTAACTTCAGAAAGCACAGTTATTTAGAAGAGATCTAGCTGAAAAGTAAAATCACTGAACAGAATTGTTCTGTTCTAACTCAAACCAGGACACTGGGCCTTCCCAAGCCAGGTTCATCCACATACCCCCATCCCAGCCTGGCCTCTGTTCATCCCCATAGCCCTACCTGACCATCCCAGGGATATATCTGACCCCGCTTACGCTCACAAGAGTGTCCCTGATCCCCTTTCATAGGCTGACGCCTTAGTCTGGCCTTGGCCTGGTCACATTCCTACATACATGAGTGATGCCCCATTCATGATGAGCTGGGGGGTGTCTAGTCCAGTGCCCCATCCCTGGGCATGGGCATATATAGCAAGTTGCTCAGGAACATATCCAGACAAGTTTTAAATTTCTTAAAGTATGAAGACTTCACAACTGCTCTGGGCAACCAGTTCCACTGTTTCACCACCCACACCCTGAAAAGTTTTCTATTGTTTCAGTGTAATTGATGGGTTTTTTAGTGTGCTCCAGTTGCCTTTTGTCCTGTCACTGGACCTTGATGAGAAGGATCTGGCTGGGTTATTTTTAATTTCCCTCATCAGATTTTCCAGTGGCTGGAAACCTGCTCAGTAGACAGGGACCTGGGGGTGTTGATTGATAATCAAATGAACATGTGCCAGCAGTATGCCCAGGTGGCCAAGAAGGCCAGTGACATCCTGGCCTGTATCAGGGATAGTGTGGCCAGTAAGACCAAGGAAGTGATTTTACCCCTGTATTCATTGTTGGTGAGGTCTCATCTCGAGTACTGTGTTCAGTTTTGGGCCCCTCACCACAAGAAGGACATTAAGGTGCTGGAGCGTGTCCAAAGAACGGCAACAAGGCCAGTGAAGGGTCTAGAGCATATGTCTTATGAGGAGCAGCTGAGAGAACTGGGATTGTGTAGCCTGGAGAAAACAAGGCTCAGGGGAGACCATATTGCTCTCTACAACTACATGAAAGGAGGTTGTAGAGAGGTTGGGGTTTGATCTGTTCAACCAAGTAACAAGTGATAGAAAAAAAGGAAATGACCTCAAGTTGCCCCAAGGGAAGTTTAGATCGGATATTAGGAAGAATTTGTTTACTGAAAGGGTTATCAGGCATTTGAACAGGTTGCCCAGGGCAGTGGTAGAGTCCCCATCCCTGGAGGTATTTAAGAGTCCTGTAAATGTGGTGCTAAGGGATATGGTTTAGTTGAGGACTTCTCAGTGTTAGGTTAATGACTGGACTCTTAAAGGTCTTTTCCAATCTAGGCAATTCTGTGATTCTGTGTTAAGATCCCCTGGAGCCTTCTCTTCTCCACTCTGAATAATCACATCTCTTTCAGCCTCTCCCCCTATATCAGATGCTCCAGTTATTAAATCATCTTAGTGACATTGAAGTCTGGCCCTAAGGAAAGTGTTTATGTGGTTGCAACAGGTTTCTGAATATTTTCTGAAGATTTAAGTCTAGATTCTACCATGAAGGTTATAGGTTTCTGGATCATGTCCATTTTGAATGGTAAATTTAATTTCATTTTAAGATCTAAAACTACTTAAAAAAAAAGAGCTCCAAATGTTTAAGCATCTTTTCCTATTAAATTTTCTTACAGTATTACAAGCAGCATCCAAACTTCTCAAGGAAACATACAAAGTGAATTGCCATGAAAGAGTATAAATTGGTCAGAATCTTGCCACTTCAATTTTTGTGCTTGCTGTCCATATAAAGTGCTAGATACTAGATTAGCGGTGTTAGCTGGTGAAATATGATCTTAAGCCTTAACAACAAAAGGTGGGAAGCAGCTCAGAAGAATCAATGAGACTTTAACAGTACAGTAATTTAACTCAAAATATCTAGTAAAGAACTGGAAACTACTAGACAGGTTATCTCAAATTACAGCCTCTTCAGAAGTTTTTTATGATAAATTGAAATTTGGAAGGAGATGGAATAAACACTGTTGTTGTCAGCACTGAAGACATTTCAGTATTGATTTTATTAATGCAGATTGGGGAAATGAATTGAGTTCAAAATGACAGATATCTACTTCTAGTTATCTGAATGTAACATCTAAATGAATGTTAGCTGCCTTTTAGTCAAAAGAAATTCAGTCAGAAAGCTATTCGGCTAAACAAGTATAGAGGTCTAAATCATTATTTCAGTTTGTCTATCTACACCTTCTGTGGAAATATTGAACGTTTCATAACTTTCTTTAAGGAACCCTAAAGCCTAGGTGAAGTCAGTGAAAAATCACAGTTACAGTGATAGAGATAAGGACACAAATGATTGACAGAACTACAAACAGACTCTGGAATGGAAGTGGATAAAGCCCCCCAGATCTCTTATCTGTTATACAGGCTAGGATAGAGACAATTTTCTTCGTAGCAGTTCATATGGTGCTATGGTTTAGATCTGTGACCAAAACAACACCGATAAGACACTAGTGTTCTAGCTTTTGCTGAATGGTCTTTGCATAGCATCAAGGCATTCTCTGTTTATCACTCTGTCCCCTCAGTAAATAAACTGGAGGGTGGGTGGTGCAATAGGTTGGGAAGGAACACAACCCATCAGATGACCCAAACTAACCAAAGAAATATTCCATGTGTATAACATAATGCTTTTAAAAAAAAGGGAAAAGTGAGTTTTAGGACAGTTTGCCATCTTTTGCTCAGGAATTGGCAGGGAATCAGTCTACCAGATAGAAAAAGGTGAGTGATTGCTTTTCCCTCTTTTTTTTTTCTGTCTTTCATTCTTCTTTTCCTCTTCCCTCACCCTACTTAGAGTGATAGGGGGAAGTGAGTGAGCATTTCTGTGTTGCCTAGCTGCCCATTGAAGTTAGCCCATGACACCTGTCAACCTGGATAAGATTCATCTACTACACAAAGCCTGAGTAACTGTTTCTTTCTTTAAAACTATGGGAGTGGCAAGAAATTCAGCTTTACAGTTTGTAATCAGGATTCTGTCATTCTCTTTCTCTACTAGTGCTATTGTAGTCTGTGGCTTGGCCTCCTGTTGTAAAAAATTGATCCAGATATTAAAAAACTTTAAGGAGGCACTGATCATCTAGCCTGACTTCAGCATAACACAAGTCATAGGAATTCTTTTAATTAATCTGATTCTGAACTAGAGCAAATTTTCCAGGAAAGTGCACATTTTTAGGGATAGATTCTCTACCACAGCTTGCAAGTATAGCAGATAATTACCATCACAATTACAATTATTTTCCTTATTTCTAATCTAAATGAATGTATTGTCAGCTCCCAGGCACTGGACCTAATAATAATACCTCAGTCTTTTAGTCTGAAATGGCAGGATACTTGTTACAGATGTTTTATTTCAGATCAATGTGGGTCAAGTAGAGTTTCAGGTTTAAAAATGACAGTATTATTAGTTATCATTGTAACTTCTTTATTTCTACTTGCTATTCTCTCTTTGTGAGTTTTAGAACTACATTAGATCATTTCCCGGAGTACTCATTACATTATAATCTCAGTCTGAATGTATGACTTAACGTTTGGTCTTGTTAAACAGCATTGATTATTGATTTAACAATTAGTCGCCCTCATATTAGCAAACAGTCCAATTCTTTATTTGCCACTCTTCCATTGTTCTTTTAAATTTGACTGTTAAAAATTTTATGCTTTCTTGCACCACTGATACTAGTACAGGCCAAGAATCAGGAGCAGAATCAATCCCTGTTATGCACATTGTCTATGGATGATCCCAATTTTGACACCAACGGTAAGTCAATTTTCACTCCATTTAATATTTACCACACTCATATCATTCTGGTCTCTTTATCCAAATGTTCTAAAACACTAAGTGACATACATGCCTTGCAGTATCTACTTATATTGAATCCTCACTATTGTTTAAATTAAATTATTGTAATATTTCTTTCAAAAAGATAATAGATAAATCTATTTTCCATACATCTGGACTGTCACTGTTTTTTAAGTCACTGATTTCATATTTCAAAGTATTCTTTTTAAAGTTTTATTTCCATATAGGAAATAAATTAGTTATATTTCCATATAGGAAACTGATTTTACTCTGATTGTGAACAGGGAGGAATTCCAGTTGCTTCCACTTAATGGTTAATATCAAACTGGTTTTAGCTTTCTCTTAAATTGAATTTTAGGCCTATAAGCAACTTCACCATTGGCTGTCATCCTCTTATGAAGTATTTCAATGAGAACCTTGAGGTTTGAAAATTTATTCTTAAGAACCTAAAACAGAGCTTACTTATCTGAGTTCTTCATAAATCCCTTTGCAATACCAGCTCTTAGAGCAGTTATATGAGAAGCACATCATAATATTCATGCCTACAGGTTAAATGGGAGGTATAGCTTTAAGAGTTAGAGTAGGCATAACACCTTTGTTTTTTGTCATTCTACTGAGATTTACATGTTACACTTAAACTTTCATAGGACATGGGTCAGACTGTAATGCATAGCATTTTTGATCCATAGCCACCTTTTGATCATGTATGTATACAATGGAATTGTATATTTGAAAAATACAATGTGCTACATTTCAAAAGAACAGTAGCATCTCTTGCAGAGTAGATCAGGACAATGGCAAAAGTGCTTATGTAGCTTTCTATTCAGAATTAGTTTGGAAAATAAATACAATAGTCAAGTTTCATGTGCTTTAAATTTATACTATCTATATATCTTTATTGCGCTTAGTTCAACACTTTCTGTGTACTGAGGAAGACAGTTCTATCTCCAGACAAACCATAGCCTGATTTTGCAACATTATTTATTTATAAAAATATGTAGCTATTAACACCACACATCATTTAATTCAGTTGCTACAGAGATCTCTACAGGGACACAAAAATAGAAAACAAGAGGTAAAATTAATCTGCTTTATAGTCTAGTTGCCTAGAGTGCACCCCCTATAGGGAGAGTGCAATAATTATGTCCTGTTTACTGTGATTTCCACTAAACCTTTGTTGTTACTGATTGTATCATTGTCTGATTGATTTGTCAGGTGTGGAAAACAACAAAAAAATAATTGTCTTAATCTTCATGAGCAAATGGCATGTGCACTGTGAGCTGCAACGCAGAATTCTTCTTGAACAGCTGGAGTTGTTCACTTGCTCTCCATTTTATTTCCTATTGTATCCATGAACTCATTTTGAGGTAGGGGAAATTACTTCTATCCAAGGATTTGGATTTTGTACGTGATTAATGTAATAGAGAGAATGGAAGGATTTATTCTTAAATGAATATAATACTTCCATGTTACAAAATAACAGCAGGAAAGAAAATGTTTTTTCATCACCAGGAAATGTGTTTAAGGAAAATGGTGGGACAGATTTTACACTGTTAAATGACAACTGGTGGTAATAAATGAATCAAGCAAGATAACACATGAATTTCACAAGCTATTTTTTTTTCTTCATTAGAATTATTTAACTTACGTATTTAATGGAAGAAAGGGCATAGATTCTGTACATCAGATGACTTCTTTTTTTCATGCCAAACTGTTATTTGTAATATAAACTTCATTACTGTATAAATATGTGATTCAAACACTAAGGATGGATATATTATTAGTTTATTTAAGGACAAGGCATACATACTTTTAGAAGATTTGTACAAGGCATGAATATTGAAAGTACCTGAAATGCAGATTAAACCAAAAGATGATACTATTTTCTGAAATGTAATTATAGTCAGATCATTATAAAGCAACACAAGGCAATATTTTATTTAACCAAGTAAAGTCTGATATGTTGTGTACTATATATTCTGTAGGTAATACATTGGATTTTCTACTCTTCAGTAAACATGGTTATCCCTTTCCACTACATACTACTCAGGAAAAGTTGTTGTCCTGGGTTTGGCTAAGATAGGATTAATTTTCAGCAGAAGTTGGGAGGGGGCCACATCCAGGATAGACAATGGAACCAGCAAATGGATTATTTGATACCATAATGGCATCATGCAGACTACATAAGGGCAGGGGCTCTGCAGGCAAAGTGTGGGTGCGTCAGTCCGAGTTGGCTCTGGCGTGGTGCTGTGCAGTCGGGTTCACTCACTTTGTCTATTATTGCTGTTTCTTCTCCTTTTGCATTGTCCTGTTAAACTTTCTTTATCTTCACCCACAGGGTTTTGCCTTTTTCTCCCTATTTTCCTTTCCATGACACCGAGGGGAGGGAGGTGCTGGTGGATGAGTGACCATATGGTGCGTAGCTCCTGGCTGGGTCTAAAAAATGAGAGTTCTTTTTGTATCTTAATGTGGGGCACAAAGTGTTGAGATAATGAAAATACCTAATGAAAGCATGTTAAAAGGATTTTTATATATGCACTTTTTATATTAGTTAAATGGTCACGATATTGGTCCATTTTTTGCATGGTAGTGTTATGTAAATCCTTTTATACTCTACGTACTCCCTGTAGTGACGTTTATATTCTCTGGGAAATGGGTCAGGACTATCATGGTGCTGTATTGGGTATTGTCAACATGATGTGGTTATATCACTGGCCGTGAGGTTAAGATAGTATGTGTATGTGGCATTGCTCTTTATTAGTAATCTCACTCAATCTATGGGCAAGACAGGGAAGGAGACTTTCTTAGCTTTTGAAAATTTTGACTATCCTCGGGCCATCCAGGCTAGCATGCTCTTGGTGCTATGTCTTCTGAACGTTTTCCAAGTCTTGTTTAGGGTTACACAATTTTTTTCCAAGAATATCAACCAGAGATATGCCCTTAGGCTGGATAGTTAGGAGTGACAGGGTGTGTTGGAGAGTATGGGTAAGTGTCTAGGCCAGTGGTCACCTCTAATGTTTTGGAATTTCACCCTGAAAAAGTGCAGAATCCAAATAAACTAGTAAGGTATATAGAAAGAGTATGCAGTCAACCTGGCAGTTCCTGAGAGACACAATCATTGCAATGCGTTGGGGTTTTGCTCATGTCTACGGAGTCCTTTTCAACACTAATGAGTTCCCTCAAAGGGAAGAAAAAAAACCCTAAAAAACCTAAAACCAGACTAACTGGTACTGCCGCTGAAACTGAGCCAATATCAGTTTCACTTATACAGAAAAAAAAAACCCACAAAAAAGTCAGTTTGTGTAGTGAGGGATGAAGATGAACCAAGGCCATTCAGAGAACAGAAGGAAGAGCCAGAGGCGATCACCTGATCCTTATCCCTGGGCAGAGTATTAATTAAGAGCAGTCTTAAGGGGAAAGACTTGGGGGTGCTGGCTGATGAAAAGCTCAACATGAGCTGACAATGAGCAAGTGCAGTCCAGAAAGCCAAATATATCGTGGGTTGCATCAAGAGAAGCATAGCCAGCTGGTCGAGGGAGGTGATTTTCCCCCTCTACTCCACTCTTGTGAAACCTCACCCGGAGTAATGCGTCCAGCTCTGGCATCCCCAATACAAGAAGGACATAGACCTGTTGGAGAGGGTCCAGAGGAGGACTACAAAGATGATCAGAGGGCTGGAACACCTCCTCTGTGATGACAGGCTGAGAGAGTTGGGCTTGTTCAGCCTGGAGAAGAGAAGGCTCCAGGGAGACCTTATTGTGGCCTACCAGTGTTGAATAGGGCCTACAACAAAGCTGAGGAGGGACTTTTTATAAAGGCTTCTAATGACAGGAAAAAGTGTAATGGGTTCAAACTGGAAGAGGGTAGATTTAGATTAGATGCAAGGAAGAAGTTCTTTGCTCTGAGGGTGGTAAGGCATTGGAACAGGTATCCCAGGGGAGTTGTGTACACTCCTTTATTGGAAATATTCAAGGTGTGGTTGGACAGGGCTTTGAGCAACCTCGTCTAGTGGAAAGTGTTCCTGCCCATGGCAGAGGGTTGGAACTAGATGATCTTCAAAGTACTTTCCAACCCAAATCATTCTATGTTTGTATGACTCCATACGCAAAAGCATTTCAGCCGCCATCTAGGGGAGCTATCACCTGGCTACTCCAATGCAGGGATAACATGGATAGTAGTTTTGGATTAGAGGGGAAGGAGGTCAAGTAGCTGGGATCTCTGTCTAGGGAAGGGAGCATTAACAAGGCGATTGGAAAATATACACAAGCTCTCACACTCGGGTGGTGACTCCTGTCATGCGTAAGGGAAAGGTACCCCTTCCAGGAAGGTTACATGTCACCCAGGCAAGTGGACCACCGTGGAGAGATATTTAGTACATGAGGGAAATAGCTTTGCTGGAGGTGATTTATAATGAACTGAATGATAAGCAGTCACCCACAGATCCATATGAAGTCCAATACACACTCCCCATGTGGCAGAAGTTTTTACGAAGTGTACCATCATCATATGCCAAGTCATTGACAGTAGCATCCTGGAAAGATGGCCAGAGACAAATGGTGGATGAATTGGCTGACCAGCTCCAGCAATACTTAGGAATTATCTCTTCCTCCCTATAGACCTGTTTTCAGCTGTGGGGGAACTATCCTGGGATGTCCATTAACTCAAAGAAAACATGATCTACTCTCCATCTGTATTGGCCCATATCTCAGATATTATATCTCTCTCTCCCTTGCCCAAGAGAAAGAATATGGAAGGCACACACCACGTGGTGCCCAGTGGTTTTACATGAGCTGTGAGAGAAAACAATCATGAAAGGCAGTTCTTTCAAGAAAAGTACTGCTCCAGTTTCCAGTAGGAAATTCCCCGGACAGGGTAGAAGGGCTGATCTTACTTTTGACCCTCTTGGAGGAACCTCTACGTCATTTTCACAAGAAGTAATTCTGATCAGCATTAGAGGGATCCTGCCTCCAGCCAGATGAAGGAAAGAGACAGTCAGGCTTACTGGAATGTGTGGATCTGATGGCCTGACACATCAGATTCACAGGACTATAAGGCTCTAGTAGACCGCAGAATCATATAATGCTTTGAGTTGGAAGGGACCACAAAGATATGTATTTCCAAACCCCCTGCCATGGGCAGGAACACTTCCCACTAGACCAAGTTGCTCAAGGCCCCACCCAGCTTGGCCTTGAACACCTCCACAGATGGAGCATCCACAACCCCACTGGGCAACCTGTTCCAGTGTTTCACCACCCTCAGAGCGAAGAACTTCTTCCTTGCACCTAATCTAAATCTACCCTCTTCCAGTTTGAACCCATTATACTTTTTCCTGTCATTAGAAGCCTTTGTAAAAAGTCCCTCCTCAGCTTCTTGTAGGTCCCCTTCAGATACTGGTAGGCTGCAATAAGGTCTCCCTGGAGCCTTCTCTTCTCCAGGCTGAACAAGCCCAACTCTCTCAGCCTGTCATCACAGAGGAGGTGTTCCAGCCCTCTGATCATCTTTGTAGTCCTCCTCTGGACCCTCTCCAACAGGTCTATGTCCTTCTTGTATTGGGGATGCCAGAGCTGGATGCATTACTCCGGGTGAGGTTTCACAAGAGTGGAGTAGAGGGGCAGAATCTGGCTCACAGTGCACCCTAATGCTATCAGGCTATAGAGGGGCCAAACCCATCCATACTTCTGGTGTGACAGGTGGATCCCAACAGCTCACTTTTTCAGAAGCTGAAGTGAGTCTAACTGGGAAGTAGTGGCATAAACATTCCATTGTGACTGGCCTGGAGGCACTGTGCATCCTTGGCATAGACTACCTCAGGAGAGAGTATTTCAAGAACCTAAAATGGTACAGATGGGCCTTTGGTATAGCTGCCCTGGAGGAAATTGAACAGTTGTTCAATCTCAGAGGGCTTTCAGAGGACCAGTCTCTCAGAGGACCCTTCTGTGGAGGGATTGTTGAGGGTTGAAGAGCAGCAGGTTACAACTGCTACCACAAAGGTGTACCAGCAGCAGCATTGCACAAGTTGAGATTTCCTGATCCCCATCCAGAAGCCGATTCATCAACTAGAGAACCAGAGGGTAATCAGCAAAACCTGCTCACTTTTCAACAGCCACATATGGTCAGTGAGAAAGTCTAATAGAGATTGTGCATGCAGAAGCCCTTGGGCAGTGCAAGTAGGACAAGATATTAAAAACGTGCTCTACATCACAGCTGGAAGGAGTGGTCCTACCTGGAGCAGTAAGTAGACAGTGACTGTGATTCACTTCCAATACACCACTTGGAAATAAATAACAATAATTAATTTCAGACATAATGTGTAGCATCTAGTTTCAATCACTGGACTAGAGCAACAAACTCTATATTCTATTTCCTGTCTCCAAGCCTGCAGGATGGTAAAATTACAGTTGCAAGGTACACTTTTCAGAATGATGACAACTCTGCAAAGTACTTCTGAACTACTTTTGAGGACATTTCAGAAAATCCCTGTATAAGTACAGTACTTCTTGGTGAACAGGTTTCCAAGACTCACATATCTCTTAAAGCTCTACATGAATGCTCAGTGGAGAAAAAAGACATTCTTCTGATTATAAAAAGACAGTTTTTCTTTGCAAAAATTGCTCAGAGCCTGATTTTTAAAGTGAAATGAAGAAAACACACCACAATGTTCTTGCCAAATATTTATAGACAAAGACCAAGTGGAGTGTTACACAATTCAAAACTTACCAAGTGATAAAAAAGCAAATAAGGATTTGAATTTTTCTAACCTCTCAGCATCAGTGAATGCTTATGCTTTATGTTATGAAATAATATTTTAATAGCTACACGTAACACATAAAATACAAATTGTCTTCCTCATCTATTTTTGTTTGTTTGTTTTGTTTTCCTGAAAGCCATATTAGATGGAATTCTTCCCATCTAGATTTACAGTTAGTTTGGATGTCTGCAACTGAACTAGGCCTTATTGTGCCTCCTCAATTCTCTTATGTTTAGAAGTTAGATGTTTCAAGGTAAGTATGGGTTTACTTACAAATTTTAAAAATTTATACAATTATGTAAGTTTTCTTTTGATTGCTTGATTTTTCTTTTGTACAGAAAATGGGTTGTTTTTATTTTTTGTGTGTGTACAAAAACAAATTTGACATAGGAATGGCACTAAGTACACAAGCTACATACCATACTGAATAATAGTAATGAAATAACAATAATGGCTAAAAGCAAAATCTGTCAATGTGAACCTGACAAAACTCAGTATAATTTCATTGTTAACTGTAACTTATTATACAACATAAAATGCATATTTCTCATTAGCAATAAAGTATGAAGATGCTTTTGCTTAAAAGCTGTTTTGTTCTGCGTTATTTTCTGCTCTCTAAACAGTGTTTTTTTGCATAATGTAAATTCTATCCTTGAAAATTCTCTTGCTTCAAAGAGAACTTTGCCTCTATTCTTACCAAACCTTAAGTATTTTGTTATACTGCCACTGTTCTGATTTTACAGTGTCTTCCAGCTGTGTGCTGAGTTCACCAAAATACATTTTGGTGAAATGTCATGGATTTTGAAATCTGTAATTTCAAATATGCATCCCACAATATAGTTAAAACATTGACATTAGACTTTTTTTCATGTATAGCACAACAGACTAGAGTATTAATTCTGTTTTTTTCTCTCTAAAAATACACCCCACAAAAGGCACTAGAATAAATTACACATGAACTTTTTACTGTTTGCTCAGACTGATTTTAAAAACATAAGAAAATATGAAAATGCTAATGAAATAAGCTGCTGGGCTCTGATAAGTGACTCAGAGCAACTTCAAATGTTTCTATTAAAGTAAATCACTGTACTTCTCACTGTTGACATGCGCTATCTATTCAGTCACTGCAACATGGCGCCGTTTTTGTTCTGTGGCATGTAGTACAGCCTGTGTAACTTTTTCTGGTAGCAACAATAGAAAGCTGCACTAGCAAACAACTGTGTTATCTTCTGACAATGCAGACGTAGTATACATACTCATTGTGGCAATGGATATTCAGTATTTTGAGGCAATTAAAATTGTTATTTGTATCATATTATTTTAAAATTACTAATTAGAGTCTAGTGTCTAATATGACCAACACAATCCTAGAGTGACAAAAACAACAGAAATATGTGGTAAATTAATGGTATAAGCAGAAACTACCAAGTCTAAAAACAAACAATGAACATTTAAACAGTTTTCAGTGTATTCAGCTAAAATGAAACAAATAAATAAATATAATTTGCCCTACATTTCCTTTGTAAAAAATCATTGTATTATACTGAACGCTAGAATAACAGCTCTTCTGCTGTATAATCCAAATGCATTGACAGATAAGAGGAATGAGCACTATGAATATGGAAGTCCTGCAGAAGTCTTCACAGTATTACTGGAAAGTCAGTTTATTGAAGTTCTCTTTCTGCATAGCTCAGCTCTTATATTCACAGAGGTTCCTCTATCTGGTTTCTTACAAGTTTGCTGTCATTTATGTGACAATTACAGTGTCCACCACATGGTTGTTGTGAGGTCAGGTTTGAGTGTAAAATATATATAAACTCTTAATATATTAACTCTAAATGAATCACTGAATCCATGCTTTACTAGGTTTGTGCTTACAAAAATGTAAATCTAATACCTATTTATTTTTAAAGTTTCCTGTTTATATGTAAATATATTAATCAGCTTCCAAGCTCAACTACTTGCATTATACACTGAAAATTAGAATGATAATTTGACTATTTAAAGAGCAATATCATTACAGGAAACTGCCAAAGGTTTGTTTGATAGAATAGGCAAAGTGATATAAATTACAGAAACAAAAACCAGTAAAGGCTGAACAGGAATATTCATGTGGAGGGATCTGTTTGGTCTTTATTAAATGACTAGTGGTGAGTTTATTCTCTCCTCTGCACAGGAGTAGTTAACTCCAGATTTTTCAAATGGAGACTCAGAATCAATCCCACTCCTCTAAAGAAAAATCAGTTTGCACGCAGAAAGATTATTTTGTACTGTTGCTACAGCAGCTACAAGTATTTTCAACCTCTGCTTGCAGTTTCCATAGGTATGAACAAAGCCATCTAGCTATTCTGATATAGCCTTGATTATTTTAGCAGTAAACTGAAGCTAGAGTGTAATTTTCAGACTTCTTTAAATTTTTTATGACATGTAACTATCTGTCCTCCCTGTAATCCTAGATTTTGCCTGAAATGGTACACCTTAACTTCCAGGAGGTCAGTGGATGTATCAGTTAATTGCACTTAAACTCCTTCTAGACTTGTTATTTTTTTGTTCAAACTCACTTCCCTTTCCTGACTTTCATTTATATCAGCAGCAAGCTGACAAGATCTTATTTTGATCTTAATAACCCACCTACCTTAATTTTAAGAGAGAGGTTTTTTGAAATATGTTCAAGAGATGACTCAACTTCCTTGTTGATGATGCAACCCTCGTTAAATGACTCCATCATATGTGAAAAGTCATGGCAGTTAAATGAAGTCCCCAGCAACCAGAAAAAGAGAGACATCACACCCTTTTTTTAAAAGGGTAAAAAGGAGGACCCTGGGAACTACCAACCAGTCAGCCTCATACTGTGTCCAGAAAGATCATGGAAGAGATTGTTCTGGAAGATATGTCAACACATATGCAAGACAGAGAGGTGATTAGAGACAGCCCACACTGTTTCACCAAGGCCTAATTGTGCCTGACTAATTTAGTTGCCTTCTATGATGGCATGACTGCATCAGTGGACAAGTGAAGAGCTATGGATATCATCTACCTGGACTTCTGTAGGGCCCTTGGTAGATACTTCCACAATATTTTTCCCTCTAACTTGGAGAGATTTGGGTGATGGATGACTGTTAGATGCATATGGAATTGGCTGGATGGCTGTGTCCAAAAAGTTGATGGAGATTAATTAATTAAATGATTAATTAAGCACAAGTTTCTGTCCAATACCCTGAAGGTTATTTATTCATTTGAAAAGAAAATATTAAATCACTTAGAAGTGAACATTAAATCATTCACAATAATATTTGCAGTATTTTTCACTGTAAGTACTGTAATAAAATAATGTATACTAATGTGATAAACACAGGTATTTTGACTGCTTTCTGGACTTCTTTTTGTCTTGATTTGTGATTTGTCTTCTTTTTATATTTTTGCAATGCCAATTGACTGCCATTAATTTATTCTACTCTAGGGAAACTTTTTCAGTCATGTTCAGTTGTAAATAACAAAGAGAGAAATGTCAAAGGCAGGCTGAAATGTGAAATCACTGAAGAAATTGAGATTGTATTCAGATTTAGAGCTATATCTGAATCTCTGAAAAATCAAAGTAGATATTAAACTGATAATGGCATCCAAGAGTATGAGAAGCTTTTGAAGGATGGAATTCCTTAGAAACACAAAGGAGTAGAGGAAAAGAGGAGAAGACATCCCTGATAAAGCATAATCAATCACAGTGACAGAAAAGACAAGAGAGAAAGAAGACCTGAAGTTGTAAGGAAAAGGTTTGAAGAAAGATTAACTATCCAAAGAATGCATGAGTTTAAGGAAGAGTTAGATTAGTGAATAAAAGATTTTTAGAAAAACTTATTAGCTATGATCAATCAAGAGAGGAGAAAACAAATGAAAAATGTATTAAGACGAAGTTGGAGAAGAGGAAGTAACTTCATATAATAAATAAAAGACAAGATTACAAGGTATTTTCTATGGACTGATAAGACTTATCAATAAAAGACATCTAAAGCTTACTGTTTACTACTTAGATTCTTAATAGGTTTAGAATGACAAAAAAAAAGACAAATTACAGATATGGTTGTGTAGCAAATGATTTTGGAATAAGTTTACTTTCAAAAAAGAAAACTATACAGTGTTGTTAAAGTTTTACAATTAATGTATTAATTTTTAAACAATTTAATAGTAAGAAATAAGCAATAAACATTAATATTTATGCTAAAGCAAACATTTTTTGAAATACAAATAATGATACTAAAAAAAAAGCAAACCCAAACCAACAAACTGTAGTAAAATTAAAAGTAGATATAAGACAGCATGATGCTTGTCTAGGCACATCTATTCATTTTCAGAATTGTGCCACTAGAATTTATGTTAAATATCAAAACATTAGACCTCTAAAAACATGTGTTTGGAAATGACTACTGTTATTAGAAAACAAGCAACATCAGCAAACACATCAGATAGTATTTTTCTCATGAAGTAATCAGTCCCAGTTTAAAGTTACTTTTTGCCAGCCATGATCCTACTGGGGTGAGAAATCTTCAACTTTCAGAAACTACAAACATTCATTTAATTTTAATTTTATATTACAGGTGAACAAATTATAAACTGAACTGTCTTAGTCAATTTAAATCTCCATGATCATTTTTACTCTCCTTCCCTCCATATACTTCACATATTTTTTAGCTGTGGATGCACAGAATTTCAAGTGAAATCACATCTTTCTTTGTGTACTGGCACTAATATTTCTCTAGCCCTACCAAAATAGATAATTTGGTGTAATCCTAAACTTATGTTTCCCTCTGGTGGTTTTCCTTATGTTTCTTTGGTGGTTTATCATCATCTTTGACTACATGATACACCCAGAAGAAAAAACATGACTTCTATAATATTGTGAGTGTGCTTCATCTAACCAACTTCAGATGTTCACATTTGAGAGAATAATTCAAGGTTCCTAGTCAGATCTAGTTCATACTGTCAAGTGGGCCCAAAATATGATTCATCTCATTCTGAACTGACATGAATTTGTCCCTGAAATTGTCTATTTCTTGAGTGCAGAAAAAGTGTAAACTACAACGTATACTGCTGTACCTGTCTTCATTACAGGTGTCTGACATAAGATGAGACGAATCTCACCTTTGGATGCAAGATATTCTGTTGCTTAATTAGGTGGATTGGCACTTCTGAATATTGTGCCTTTCACATGGTGGAATTTTGTCTTACATTAATACTGCAAAAGGAGAGAAATAGAAGTTTGCAGTATGCCCTTTTTACCATCAGTCATTTTTCCGCAGCATATCACAGTTGGAGATGACCAAATTATTTGATCTTTCTTTCCAATAGGCATATGAACATAGGAGATATAAAATTTAATTAAAACAAATTAAACAAATTAAACAAATTAAACAAATACAACTTAATCTACTCTATTTTGCTTCTGTCCAATTAAGATCCAGGAAGTGCCAAAGTGTAACTTTTCTGAGGGATCTTTGACATATTGTACAAATTAATAGCACATTCTTTACATTAGGTCTCAGCCAAGACAAAATGTGAATTCTGTGCAAATAGATAACAAATGCTGCAGTACTGGCTGTTTTGAACAAGACCCTGGATGCCAACAGTGGCTATTTTGACCATCCATATTTTGACCATCCATTTTCCATTTAACTAGAAAATGAAAGAGACTTGTAGCTTGAGAAAGTATTAACATTGTTGGTAACACTTTCATTTTATATAAGTAATTTCATTTTCCACCAAACACAGACTTCTACCTAATTTTAACAACGTGAATTTCTTAAATTACTAACTTTGAGGTACCTTATTATGGTACATATTTACAGATTTAGCAGATATGTCTTCACATACCACCACAGAATTATTGAGGCTGGATGATGTGATCCAAGGTCACGGGGGTCACAGGTCCGTCCACAAGGAATGGGGTCCGCCCACCAGGGTCCCAGACCACTCCCCCAAATGGAATCAAGGGCGAGGCAATTTTTTTTAAATCCCCAGATGATTGCAGGGAACAGATACACCCCCTTATAGGAAAATATATTTATTTATGCTAAGGAGAGTCTATGTTATAAAGCACTACTATATATAATCTATGCCTTAACCAAATACCACAATATCATCAGCACAATCTATAGAGACTATACCTTATCAAGCACAATAATTCAAAATCCTTCAATATTCAACAAACTCCAAAGAAATCCACCCAGGGAAGGAAGAGGAAGGTCAAGAGCTTTTATAAGGTAAAAATAAGGGTCATT